>JAVHMZ010537061.1:0-13820 GCA_034782995.1 Amazona versicolor
TCCAACTGACTGACGATGCCATCGGCAGATTGGGTAAAGGTTTTTATCGCCCCTGTGAGCTGACTTTGTTGGTCAGTCCGCCAATCTTGCCATGCCTCAACTTGGTGGAATTGCCAAGTGTCCCAGTGCTGTTTTTGCTCAGTCTGCCAGTCGCTAAGTTTTTGTTGATAGGCTACTTGCCATAATTTGGTTTGTTCGGCTTTCCAAGCTGTCCAATCTTTTTGCCGTGCCTGTTCGCTCTCAGAGGCTCGCTGTTGAGCTTCTGAAAACTTTTGGCTACGTTCACCCTCCGATTGCTCTAAACGCTCTAAAACCCCTGTTATTTTGTTAAATAGAGCCGATGCTTGTGACTGGGCTTGCTCGGCATTTTCCAGCAGGGCAAAAATCCGCTCTTCCATTTCGCTAAAGTTTGGGGGATTAGGGTTAGTACTATCTTGGGTCATGGGCTAAATCTCCGACTGTTACGCTCTAGCTCACGCTGGCGGTCAAGTTCTTGCTGTCTTGCTTGTTCTTGTTGGGCTAATTTTTGTTGTTCGGCTTCTCGCACTCGGGCCTGGCGTTCTTGCTCTTGCTGTAATTGAGCAAGGCGTTTGGCTTCGGCAAGTTCTGCCTGTTTTTGTGCCAATGCCTGTTGCCTTGCTTGTTCCTGCTGACGATTAATTTCAGCTTGGCGTTGTTTTTCGGCTATTTCCGCCAATCGTGCCTGTTCTGCTAACCGTTGTTGGGCTTCAGCTTCTTGTTTTTTACGTTCCTGTTCCGCTTTCCAAGCTTGCCGACGTTCATTAAAACTCATCGGATTCGGGCTTGGTATTGAGGTAGCGGTTGAGATGGTCGGTGGTTGTGCGTTGGTCATCTGACCGTCGGAAGTATCAACCGCTGGTGATGGGGCATTTTTTTGTTGCTTCCACTGCTCATACTTGGCACGAAATGATTGTTTTGCCTGCTCCTCTCTGCTCGGGGTGGCGGTTTGGACGACTTCCTCCAGTAAAACCACTTTTTCAGATTTAACAGGCTTATCAAGTTCATTAGGGCGAGGTGCTTCAATAGCAAGATTAACAGGCTGGGTAGTCTCGGGGGTTAGAACCGAAAACGTCCCAGCGTATTCAGGTTGATTACCCTGTGGTATATCATCCTGTATCACCGTTTTAGGTTTACGGCTTTCAAAGATAATTTGGTCAGCCAGCTGATTGGTTTTCTCAATGGTGGCAAGCTCTTGGGTAAACACCAATTCATTCCGTTCTTTGATTAAGCGGTTAATATCACCCACAGGCGTTTCTATCCCATCTCGCTCCATTTGGGTCGCATTCTTGCCCATCTTTAGCTGTGGTACGATATCAATGCCCTGTGATTGATAACTACGGCTATCAATTAGGTCATGACCATATTCAGCAAGCTTGGCATTGGCGGTGCGTTCCCACAGCTCTCGCAATTCCACTATCTCCGCACTGACCCGCTCAAGCCCCAAACTCCGACGTTTGGTATCGGACAGCTCAATCGTGGCTTTCTCACCCATTAGGATTTGTCCCGATGGGGATAACACCGCTTGCCGAGTGGTCAGCATGATATGGGCATGAAAGTTTCTTGGGTCTGCCCCTCGTTCAATCTCTTTTTGCGTGGGTCGATGAATACAGCAATCGGCAATCACGCCATACTTGTCTGCAAGTGATTGAGCAAATTCATGGGCAAGCTGTTTGCGGACTGGCTCATCTAACTCATGGGGTAAATTAACAATCCATTCCCGACCCACTCGAGCGTCTTTACGCTTTTCGGCTCGCTCTGCCATATTCCAAAGGATATTGCGGTCAATGTCGGTTTTACCCTGTAACTCGCTGGGTAAAATAATATCAGCACTCATCACGCCATGTCGTTTGCTGTAATCTTGGGTTTTACCATACCGCTCATCTTGCAACTTTTCCCCAGCACGATACGAAGCCGAAGCCACAGCGGATTGTCCGCTACCTCGGCTAATGCTCTTGGTCGTTGCCATAAAAATTGCCATCTATACCACTCTCTAATGTACTAAACTGTTATTATCTAAATATAAAAACTGAATAATTTCATTTATCCTTAGTCGATATTATTAGATTTCCCACTCCAACAAACGCTTAAATTATCTAACTGCTGGGTTGGGCTTTTGCCGTCACACGTTTAGCCAATGCCGTCTTTTGGGCAATTGGATAAAGGGTGGCGGTTGGGGTTGTAGGGGTTTCCCCTGCCGAGGATTAGACTTATAATTACCTGTAGCGAAGCAAAACGGTAATTATAAGTCGAAAACTCGCACTTAGTCAGTGGGACATTGCCCCGTAGCAGAATTTAGTTTAACATGGCATCTTTGCTTCGTGGGAGATTTTTTGTTATGCTAGGGTAAATATTTGAAGATAGGCTATTTAAGTTGGAGGGTATTATGTCATTGTTGGTAGATACGAATAGTAAAGAACAACAGGCTATTAATGAATTACAGCGTAAGTTAAATGCTAAGCTTGAAAGACAAAGTAAGGATGAGACTCGGCAAAAGATTTTATTGGGGGCTTTTTTATTGGACTTGCTAGAGCAGGATAAGGTATCAGGGTTACGCCAATATACGGTGAATAATTTAGATACATTTTTATCTCGGGATGGGGATAAGGCTTTGCTGTTACCTGTGGTGAATAATGTGAGAAAGTTGTTAGCTCAGAAAGTAACAATGCCCAATTCTGATAAAACGGCTTAGGTTACTTCTAATAATTCGCAACAGGTGAGTGATAATAATAGTGTCAGTTGAGCTAAATGGATTAAAGTTCGAGTCGCATGATAATAAATGGGTATTGGTGATGACTGACCATAAGATTTTGAAAATATGACCAATTATATTAATGAAGACGCTAGTTATTTTGAGAGTTTTGATTTTGACAATGCCAAGCCTATCAAACATCCAATGATTGCTAAGATGCAAGCAAGAGCCAAAAATGCCCAAGCTGGTCAGGAGCAATCGAGTATTGTACCGAAAGAGATTTTGGGTTTTTTTGATAGCGATGTGCTAAGGTCGATTATGCAACGTCAAAATGCGTTGGACAGATAGCTTGCCAATACGCTGTTAAGGGCGTTGTTTGCGACAGGTTAATTTTTATTGAGGGTAGGGGTAAAATATGAATAAAAAGGCGTTTATGGCTAAGTTAAAGCTACGTTTGAATATGAATGAGGATGATACCCGCAAGGTGCTAAACGAGGTGTTAGCGACGTTTGAGTAGGCTTTTGTTGAGCTTGAGCATGATGAGGCATTGCAATTTGTGGGTTTTGGTACATTTACTAAGAAACGACGGCAACCTCGCACGGGTCGCAATCCCCAAAATGGGGTAACGGTTGCAATTCCTGCTAGAACGGTGATTGGTTTTAAGATGGGCAAAGAGGTTCAGGATAAGCTAAACCCTGTTGAATCTCCTGCTAAGAAGGGCAAAAAATCAAAAGTTAAGTCGTGAGCTTAAAAACATTTTCTTTATTCAAGAGGTTGGCGGTCGAGTAGTTCTTGCACTTTTTTGAAGCTGTTTACGGTTTTGGGGTCTTTGAGCTTGGCTGTCCAGTCATCAAAGATGGCGGCATAGTCTCGGCGGTCATTGGGGGCTATTTTACTGCTGTTGGCATCAACAAATTCTCGTAGGTTACAGGCGATTTTTTTGATTTGTGCGTTGGTTAGTCCTTTGGTTTGCCATGAGGGGATAGGGTCGGTTTTACCACTGGCTTCATTGTCGGTTTGCCCGTTTACCCAGTCGATGGTGTTGGGGTCTCGCTCAATATTTTGTTTTTTAGCCGACTCTTTGATTTTGAATTTAAGCTCAAGGTGAGTAAATTTCCGCCCTTTTTTTAGTAGTTCGTATTTGACGGTATAGGGTGTTTTTTCATTAATTTCTTTGACAGCAGTCTCAATTACCCAACGTTTTAAATCAGCCACAAGCGGATATTTAAGTTTTAACATTAACATAAATCGCAAATCATCAATCGAGATTTTTACATAACCTGTTGATTTATATTGCATTAGTAATTGATAAATTCTAAATGTATAAGTACTGGTAAATTCTGCCACATCTGCCAAATCAATTTGTGTAAAACTGGCTTTCAAATTGCTTAAACGTGGCACTATACGTTCATCAAATACCAGTCTAGCAACTATGTTGTCATCTGCTTTATGGGTTGGTAAAGAATCAAATAAATTATATAGCCTTAGCTGTTTTATATAGTCGTCATAGTCTTCGGGATTTGGATATAAGGCACGCAATTTTTTTTCAGCGTTTGCATCATAACGTAAAACTTCAGTAATCCACCCAATTTCGACCTCCCCTATAGGGGTAGGAATGAGAATCGATTTTTTGCGTAAATCTCTCGTCGCTTGGCGGATTTCCTGAGCTACGTTACTAGGGTCTGCCCCTAATGCTATAAAATCCTCTCGGGTGATATAGAAGGGGGTTTTGGGATTTATCTCTTGTCCTTTAGGGATTTGTTTTAGAACACAGTAAATCAAACGTTGTTCATTTAAAGTTAAGTTATAGGCTGATGTCACTAGCGAATTATCCATAACAACCAAATCTTTAGCCATTCGTAAATTTCTCATAATTAGAACTATGAGACAATTATACTAGACTCATATATGAATTAGAATATATTTTTCATATTAACTCGTAAATCTCTCATATTAACTCGTAAATCTCTCATATTAACTCGTAAATCTCTCATATTAACTCGTAAATCTCTCATAGTTAGTTTCTCGCAGACCTTGCTGCTAAAGGCTTGGTAAGGGGTCTAAAAATACTTTAAAAATATATAAAAATAATAAAAAAGAGCTATCTTAAAAAATCTGTGGATAACTCTAAATTCCAGTTACTTTTTTAGTAATTTTTTGTTTTTTATAGTTTTTAAAAAGCAAAGCATTTGGGATAAAATCTTTAATAGTCATTAATAAAGTATAGAAACACGTAAATACGTTAATGAATATTTGTATAAATACAGGTATAATCAAATACGCTTATATGTATTTCTGTGTTGTACTTTCTATGGATAAAGCCTATGCCAGTTATTGCTGTGTTGAATCAGAAAGGGGGGAGTGGTAAGACGACTATTGCCACGAACCTTGCACGAGCTTATCAACGAATGGGGCATAGTGTTCTGTTAGTGGATAGTGATAAGCAAGGGTCGGCTAGAGATTGGCGGGCAGTAGAGGAAGATAATCCAACCCCTGTGATTGGACTTGACCACACTAGCTTAGATAAGGATTTAAAAAGTGTGGGGCAACATGATTACATTATCATTGATGGTTCACCACAGGCGACAGAAATAGCTTTAGCTGCCATTCGAGCTGCTGATTTTATTCTTATCCCTGTACAGCCCTCGCCTTACGATTTGTGGGCAACGGCTAACCTGATTGATTTGGTTAAGCAACGCATTGAATTGACCGATAATAAGCTCAAGGCAGGGCTTTTAATCTCTCGTTTAATCAAGAATACTAAAATTGGAGAAGAAGTGGGTCAGGTGTTACAAGAATTTGAATTGCCTGTATTGGAGAGTAAAATCGTCCAGCGTATTTGCTACCCTAACTCTGCCAGTTTGGGTAAGACTGTTTTTGAGACAGAGAAAGCGAATAGTGAAGCTGTGCAAGAAGTCTTGGGATTGGCTAAAGAAATTCAACAATTTTTGAACTAAGAAGGAATAGGTATGGCTTTATCGAGTAAACGACCCAGTAAAGAAAATCCAGAAAATCAAACGAAACTGACTGATTTACAATCGGGTGAACCCGCAATGGCACGGGTGAATTTTAATCTCACTGAAGAACGTTATTTAAAACTTAAACTGTATGCGACACATAACCGTAAGAGTATGACCGAAGTGATATCCAGTCTGATTGATACCTTGGAACAGCGTTAACGTATAAAAACATAAATACACTTATATGTATTTATGTTTTTTAAGGATTAAGTCATAGTACCCATTGGTTTCTAGAGGAAATTGGTCTTATAATTTTTTCCAAAAAAGAAAGCCATCTAATAAAGATGGCTTTCGCTGATGTCCAAAAGGGAGGTTTTCACCTACGAGCCTTTTGGCTAACTTTTTAATTATAAGGTTTTTAGATGTCCACTTCAACGCTTGACTACCAAAAAATACAAAATAGCCTTTCCTCAGTACGATTATCGACCTTTGAGCAAGGGACTAAGACCCTTCCTGAGGCACTAGAGCTTTATCAATGGAATATGCAAATATCAGCTGCTTTTTTGCCTTGTTTGCAGGTGTGTGAGGTGGTAATTCGTAATTCAGTATCTCATGTTTTAACATTACGGCATGGTAATCGCTGGGCATGGGAGCGAGGTTTCATTGGTACGCTACCTAATCCTACGAAAGGTTATAATCAACGCCATGCGTTAGCAAAAGCGACACAAGGCACAACAGATATTAATAACGTCATTCCTGAACTCAATTTTGCGTTTTGGCAAATGATGTTTACCAGTCGCCATGATGTCCAATTATGGTTGCCCTACCTGAACCAAATTTTTCCTAATGCTCCAATCATCAATGTTTCCCAGCTCAGAAATGAGATTTACAAGGAATTGGAAATTATACGTAGTTTACGCAATCGTATTGCCCACCATGAACCAATTTTTAAGCGAAATCTGCAACAAGACTATGAGCGAATCATAAGAATCATTCAATATCAATCGGTTGATACTGCAAATTGGCTTAGTCAATCTCAAATGGTTACTAGTTTATTAGCCAATAAGCCTTAGAGACTTATTTAAAGGTTTTCGCTAAATTAAATGCGATATATTATTATTGAAAGAAAAAAGCCGTCGATTGGGCGTTTCCAGTGACGGCTTTCTATTTTCAATTTAAACAGGTGTTTTGATTTAAAATATAGTTTATACAGAAATTTGTACATTCTCTACTTTTAAGAATTTTTCAACTGTCTGAAAAACCAGCTTCTTTTAGATAGTGTTGCTAACGCTAAAGATTACTTTGACTATGCCAAAAGCCAATCTCGATAATGTTCTAACTGAATGGACAGCTCTGTTTCACCCATTTTACTGCTCACTACCAACGGCTGGGTGTAGTGCATTTGCGTATGGTTAGCGGTTGCCTTGAGAGGTAACAGCAAATCATCGACCGTATAGCCGACTTTGCCACCTGATTGATAATCGTGATGTGACGCACCCAAAGATACCACCGCTTTAAGCAGTTTATCCTTTAGAGCAAACCCATTGCGACCATAGGCGAACCCATGTGTGAGTACATCATCCTGCCATTGTTTCATCAAGGCAGGGGCACTGTACCAATACATCGGAAACTGTAACACAATCCGCTTGGCTTGTTGCAGTTGTGTTTGTTCAAACGCCACATCTATCGAGCCATTTGGGTATTGGTCATACATGTTGCGTACTGATACGTTGGGTAAGTTTTGGGCGATGTTAGCGAGTGCCAAGTTGGTTTGCGAGCTTGACAAATCAGGATGAAAAATTAGCACGCTGGTTTGCATTCTACCCCCTCATATCCTTGAGTATTCGTTTATCAATACCAAGTTCATAAGGGAGACCCAAATTTTCACGCAGTGTCGTACCGATATAGTCATCAGGACGTAGTCCCCGTGCTTTTAATACAGGGATAACCTGCTCGACAAAATCTGGCAACCCGTCAATCATACGGTCAGTGACCAATACAAAACTATCGGCTGCCCCTGCTTCAAACCAAGTTTGCAGAAAATCCGCCACATCTTCGGCAGTGCCCACCACCGTTGGATTCACCTCAAAAATATCATGAGCAATAATGTCTAACGGTGAAAATCCTGCTTTGGCAAGGTCAATCACTTGCTTGGCTTTGGGCGAAGTAGGATAGGGGCTTAATTTCCCAATTTGCTCTTGACTGAATGGATTAGCGGCTTGTTGCTGGTTGATATTTATACCTAGCATGGCTGATAGTTGAGCTAGTTGCTGTCGCATATCAGCATGGCTATCCATTTCTCGGCGGCGATTGAGTGCGTCACGGTAAGATTTACCCAAACTGACAGCAAAGAATACCGCAAGCTTAACTTCGTCCGCATTTCTACCTGCTTGTGTCGCCGCATCACGAAACAGTTGGCGTTGCTGGATAGATTCTTCGATGGTATTTGGCATCCCAATAATTACCCCAGCATAGTTACCCGCAGGCTCAATCCCTGACCGACTTGCGGCAGGCATCACCAAAACGGGCTGACCTTGGGGTGATGGGGGTAGTTGGAGTGGACCTCGAGACCCGACATGGTTGCCTTGTAGGTTAATAGGGCGAATATAAGCATCATTCATAAACACGTCTGTTGCGGGATTCGGCTGTCCTGCTTCAGGCTGCCAACTACCCCACAGGGCTTGGGTGATATACACCGTTTCATTAAGACGTTCGTACTTTTGTTGGCTAGATGGCACAGGCATTCCATAATTGGCAAAGGCTTGTGGCTCAAAACTTGGCACAACATTCCAACCTACTCTACCACCACTAATCAAGTCAAGGGCTCGCAGCTGCCTAGCGATGGTATAAGGCTCGTTAAACGACGTAGAAAGCGAAGCAATCAGCCCGATATGCTGGGTATGTGAGGCAATGGCAGACAGCTGGACAATCGGGTCAAGCGGAAAGGTCGGCGACGCTTTAAAGCCAAGGTGTAAAAACACCCTATCGGGCATAAAAATATAGTCCATTCCGCCCTGTTCTGCAGTTTTGGCAAACTTGATTTGCGTGTTAATATTTAAGTAAGCATTAGGGTCAGTACCGCCTGTACGCCATGATTCTGAATGAATACCATACATATCGCTGAGAGCAAGCCCAAGCGACAAGGTTTTTTGTGATTTGTTGTTTGTCATTATTTTGTTCTCATCGTTTTAAGCCATCGTTTACGGTTTTCACACTTAAGTCGGCTAAATCCGCTTATCAACCCCATATTGGTAGGGCACGCCCAGATGGTCACGCAAGGTGCTACCTTCATACTCTGTATGGAAAAGTCCACGGGCTTGCAAAATCGGTATAACCTCATCCACAAAACGGCTCAAATCTGTTTCATAAACATCAGGCAAAAGCCAAAACCCGTCACAAGCTTCGGCTTCAAACCACTCGGTTAAATAATCAGCCGTCACGTTGGCATCGCCCAAGGTCGCAGGGTGATAATCAATCACGCTATGATATATCATATCACGCAAACTAAAACCTTTAAGAGCAACCTTTAGCACGATTTCGGTGCGTGGGTCGCTATAGTCTGTCAGTTGCACCTTATCAAGAAGGTGAGGGTCAATTGGTTTATCCAAATCCGCATAAGACAATGGCACACCGAGCACCGCCCCGATATGACGCACACGCTGTCTGACCATGGCATCACTCATGAATGCCCCGTGTTGGTCAAGTGCGTCACGCTTGGTATCGGCAATAACAGGCATCAGTCCTGCGATAAATTTAATTTCATCAGGGTGTCTGCCTGCTTCGATGGCGACTTGACGCAGAGCATCACGGGTGGCTCTGCCTTGCTCAATTGTCCAAACTTCACCAATCATCACATTGGCATAACACCCTGCAAACGCAATGCTGTTAGGTGAACCCCCTGAGTGAAAAATCACAGGTTGCCCCTGTGGTGACGGAGGTAATGGTAACGCTCCTGATACTTCTAAATGTTTACCCTGTAAGTGAAGTGGTGAAACCTTTGTATAATCGGCAAATACGCCTGATGCTCTATCCACTTTTAGGGCATCTTCGCCCCATGTTGCCCACAGATTTTGCACAATTTGCACAAATTCTTGGTGTTTTTCATGGCGGGCTTTGCCTTGCATCAAATCAATACCATAGAGAGCCGCCGTTTGCTCGTTTGAACCCGTCACTGCATTCCACGCCACACGCCCACCGCTCATCAAGTCCATTGCCTTAAATTGACGTGCCACGGTAAACGGATAATTCCACTGGGTATGTACGGTCGCTGCGATACCGATATGCTTGGTTTGGCTTAATATAGCGGTACTGGTGACGATAGGCTCTAAGGTCATGGCTGGGACTTCGCTGTTATCGTGTGGCACCATACCTGGGAAATCACCGAGAAATAAGAATTGAAACTTGCCCCGCTCGGCAATTTGGGCATAGCGGATATCGGCATTCATATCGGGGTAGGTGTGGGTGTCAATGTGTTGCCACGCTTTGCTATTAGCACCAAATGACCCTGTAAAGCCCAGACCTAGTAGCATTTGACGGTTTGATTGATTCATGATATTTCCAAAATTAATTTTGAGTTAAAGAGATTTTAGTGGTTTTTTTCATCTAACATCTTTGCATGTTATATTATTAAATTACTTTTCCAAGCCATGTATCATGGAACAGATGGCAGCCGCAAGAAAAAATTCATTGCCATACTCTGACACCAGTTGCATAGCAAGTTTCATCTATTTGTTATCATTATTGAGATAATCATGGATAGCTTGTGCATTGGTTTGAGAAGTCATGTTATTTTCCTAATTATAATTTTAGTGAATAAATGTTTGTCAAAGGATTACATGTTAGGGGTATCATTTATTGATGTTGAAAATTCTGCATTAAATCATCAATAAAGGCTTTGACCGAACGAATTTCTTTGATATAGGTAATTCCATTACCTACTGAGATATAGCCATTATCTAAATCACCTTCAAGCATGGCGGTACGCATACCCCCTGCACCTCGCATCATGCCCATAATTTCATCACGACTTGCCCCTGCTTCACTTTTTTCTACCATCTCATAGGCAAGTTTGGTCGGTAATGAACGATAGAAAGCTGGATAGGTGCGAAATAACAATAAGTCTTGAGCCGAATAATTGACTAGCATTTGTTTGACTTTGTCCACCATTCGGCTTTCATGCGTTGCTAAAAAGCCTGTACCAATATAGACTCCTTCACCCCCTAGGGCAAAAACGGCTCTTGCCCCATTAATCTCCGTAATGCCCCCTGCGGCTAACACGGGTATATCGACGGCTTGAGCGATTTGCTGTGTGATTGAGAATGTGCCAATAGTTTTGGTTGGTACACTGCCCCCTTCATCAAACCCTGTTGCCACAAAAATATCCGCTCCCAATCTTTGAGCTTCTTTGGCATTCTCGGGCGTTGGGTCAATCGGACGACAGATAATTTTTATCCCCGCTTGCTTAAAACGCTGGTATAGGGTTTCATCCACGTCGTATTCATTAACCTCATTGATAAGCACCACAGGCACTTTTTCATTTATCAGCATATCCGCCATGTCAGAAACCAGTGATGGATTGCCTGAAATAACCACAGGCACAGCAAAAGGTTTATCGGTTAAAGTTTTGACTTTGCGAATTTCGTCACGCATATGTTCGATAGCCTCTTGTTCTGATGCAGGGTTGGCAAATTGCCCTGCGTGTGGCCCTAACATACCCACCCCCCCTACATTACTAACCGCAGCGACCAATCTTGCATCGGTCATCCATGACATTGTCCCTTGGATAATAGGGTATTTAATACCTAAAATTTGGGGAACTCGAGAATGCAACGTAGTCATTTTTTTACCTGTTTCTTGATTTATTAAGGGTTTAAGATGACCAGTATTATAATGCTTGGATATTTAGTAGTGAATACACTAAAATGAGAGTCTAATTTCCAAAAATGAGAGGGAAATAATGAATTATTCGTCCACTATGGACTTAAATACCTTACGGCTATTTGTGGCGGTCGTTCAGGCAGGTAGCTTCTCTAAGACGAGTGAACAAATTGGCATGCCCCTGCCTACTTTAAGTCGTCGTATTGGGGAGTTAGAGCAGCAGTTGGATATGCAACTGTTTGACCGTACACGCTGGGGAGTGAAACCAACGGTTATGGGACAGCAATTATATGAGCAAGTACAGTTGCCTCTTGACAGCCTGTCACAGGTGAAATATAGCTTAGATAATGAGGCATTGAGCGGCAAGCTTCGTTTATCTATGATTGCAGGCATTGAGCCAGTTTGGTCTTGGATTAGTGAATTTCAACAACTCTATCCTTTGGTTGATGTACATTGTCAGGCGACAGATAGAATTGTGGATTTAATCGAGGATGGCATCGATGTGGCTTTTCGGATGGGAGCGTTACATGCGGAGAATGTGATAGCCTTTCCTGTATTGCTATCAGGGGCAAAGCTAGTAGCTACCCCTGATTTTATTCAGAAATATGGTGCACTAACGACCGTTGAGGCGTTAAAAGACTATCCTATGATTGCATGGGCAAGAGTGGGTGAGCCCTATTTGGATTCGATATTTGAAGATATAGAGATAAGGTTACCACTTAAATTTTCCAGTAATGATAATTGTGCTATGTTATATAGGGTAAAACAGGGCACTGCCATTTGTTATTTGGCGGATTATCATGCCGATGAGCTAATAGCCAAGGGTGAGCTGGTTGAGATATTAGCGGATGTGCCTAAAAGACAGTTCATAACTCATGCAGTGTATTTATCCCATCGCCACCAATCGGCAGTAATTAAAGCGTTTATTGATTTTTTAAAACAGCGTTGTGAGTTCAAACAAAAATACTAAATATAATTATTTTTCTAAATTGAATTTATGTTTCTTGGAGACCGTAAAATATTTTCTCTAAACATTGAGGTGTGTGAAACTACATTAAAACAACTGATAGTCTTTCCATCTCAAAAACCATATTGACCGACTAACATATGTTCCATAACTTAATTCTTATAAGGGTTTGAATTACTGTTATTTGTACCAAACGGATTATCCTTTACATTTTTACCAGTATTTTCATAGGGATTTTCACTATTAATACCGACTGTATGCTGATAATTCGATTGCGTAGCTGGCGTAGGTGTCGCCATTTGATTGTTTTGTGTGGATTGAGAATTGGGTGAGGTAGCAAGCTTAGGTGGCGTAAGTTGCTGGGATGTCGGTGTCGTATAACCCGTTGGTTCACGCTGTTTGCAATAATCACTGTCAATACAATCACTTTTATCCATCCAAGTATAAGTTTTGCCATCTTGTAGCTTGGTCTTTTGCATGGCGTAACTGTTTTGGATAGCGTTCCTTTGTTGCAGTAAGGTCTCAACCTCGGTGGCAACGGCATCCCGCTCGGCAAAGTCGGGCTTATTGACATGGTAGGTAATCATTCCTGCTCCCGTGACCAGCAGGGTTAGCAAGGCAGTCCATCCGATTACCCACCGCCAATGCCCCTTATTGACCAAATCAGCATGGTAGGCTTTGACATCAGCGACCGATTCATCTGCCACCTGCTTAACTTGCTGTAGCGATTGGACACAGTCAGCACTGTTGTCTGTGACAAGGCGACGGCTGGTATAAATATCTTCCATAACCGCCTGTTTAGCGGTGTTGGCTTCATCAGTGGCTTGTTTGATATTTTTGGCAAATTCGCTGACCAAGTTATTTTTTACCTCAAGGCTTTTGGCTTCCACGCTGGTCAGACTTTGGCGGATGGTTTCGGTACTGTCCAACAGTCCTGCGGTCAGTCCCTGCTCAACCCCTGTTTTGATTTGGCTTTCAATCTTGGTTTGCAGGGCATCAAAGGCGTTGCTTTCTAGCTCGATAAAGCTAGTTTGTAGGCGTTTTGCCGAGGCTTCGCTGTTTTTGATGGCAATATCGGTTTGGCTGAGTTGATTGGCAATGCCTGTTAGGGTTGTACCCACACTTTGCTTGAGTTGTTCACCCACTAATTTGTCGATGGCTTGGGGTGTGCCATTTTGAATCAGACTATTGACCGATTGTTGGGTAAGGTTTACGGTGCGGATTTTATCCTCCAACTGACTGACGATGCCATTGGCAGATTGGGTAAAGGTTTTTATCGCCCCGATTAGCTGGCTTTGTTGGTCAC
>JAVHMZ010537171.1:0-13815 GCA_034782995.1 Amazona versicolor
CGGCTACCTTGCCCCAGGTGTCACGAACGGCCCCGGTAAATGCGCCTTTGACGTGGCCGAAAAGTTCGCTCTCCAGAAGTTCCCGAGAAAGACTTGGACAACTGATGGTGATGAACGTCCCAGATTGCTGGTTACTTCGGTCGTGCGCAGCCTTAGCCAGAACGCTTTTTCCTGTCCCGCTTTCACCGAGAAGAAGGATCGCAGCTTGCGTCGGAGCAGCTCTAAACAGAGTTTCCACCGCCGACTGCATCGGTTGATCCTCCGAAGTGAAATCCGTTGCCGGATTGTGGGAAATCAGTTCGTGCTGTAATTCGCTGATGCGATTCTCGAGCTGCTTACGTTTTTCCAATCGAGCCAAAATCTGGCGCAACTGCTCCGGCGTGAATGGCTTTTCCAGGTAATCAAACGCGCCCCTGAGCATGGCGTTGACGGCCGACTCGATGGAGGCGTACGCCGTGAAGACCACCACCGCGGCCCCGGCGAAACTACGCTTGATCTCTTCCAACAAATCCAACCCGTCCTCGTCGCCCAAACGAAGGTCGAGAAAGATCAGGTCAAAAGCTTCTTCTTGTAATTTGAGCAGTGCGACGGAACTGCTGTCGGCAGTGTCCGCCACGTGTCCTTCGGTCCGGATTGCCACGGCCGTAGAAACCCGGATAGATTTTTCGTCATCGACGATCAGCACCCTCATCTCGGCTAGGATAACACCCCAGACGAGCGAGCAATACTCAGGCCAGTAAGTGCCGGGACCGATTCATCGAGAGCTTACCCAGGGCCGCGGCCGACGCCGCGAAGTGCAGATTGCACGCATCGCGCCCGAGCCTCTTGCATCTCGCAACTGACCATGAATCATTCGTCGGCGCGCTCAAGATCGTTATTCCCGCCGTTGGATGTCGCCGGCACCGATCCATTCGTTCCGCTTCGGTAAACAACATGATTGTTGCTTCCGTCGGAATCGACTCGACCGACCCGGTCAATCTGGATGTCATTATTCGAACCGTGTACGGTCAGCAGACCGGCCCGACCAGTCAGCGTCAGATCGTTATTGCTACCTTCAATGACCACTTCATCGTGGTCCACGGCCTGGCGCACGGAGCCGTTGTGCAGACTCAGAACCAGCGGCTTCGCGGCACCCGGAGACGCGGCCGGATTGACGTTCGCAGAGCCGGGCGGCGCTTCGCGAAGGATCGTCCGGTTATTTTGGCCGACTTCTTCAATGCGGGGAGTCACTCCGGCGCGAACGGCCAGGTAGCTGACTTCGTTCGCGGCCCCGAGCAAATTAATCGTATCGACGTGATCGAGAGAAACTTTGTTGTCGCCGCCCACGATCGAGAGGCTGGCCAGGTCCCCGTGAACAGTCACGCTATTGTGGCTTCCCGTGATCGTTAGGTGCTGGTTTTTGCCGGTTATCTCGAACGTCCGGTTGCTCTCGATGAAGACCGCGTTGTCGCCGTCCTTGAGTTCAGCCGCCTGGACATTTGCCACGAAACACAAACAACCCATCACGGTCACTGCTAACTCCTGCCATATTTCAAATTGGTAAACCGGGTGTCTCATGCTCATTAGGACAAATGTCGCGGATTCCAGGTTGCAGAAAATTTCGACGTCACGGATTTCACCTGGACTTGTTCACGGGGTAGTTCCCGGAGAAATGCTCGGGCTTGGTGAATCGCTGCTGGCAGGAGCACCACCATTTCGCCGGTCAGCAACGTTGTTTTGGCCGATTTGAGTAATGGTCGGCTCGGCGGTCGTGTGACCACTTAGATAGTGCACCTTGTTTTCGATCCCAATCAAAACGAGCCGGTCTACCTGGTCCGCAGTAATGGTGTTATTGCTTCCGAGCACGGCCAATGTTCCGGTGATCCCCGAGATGGTCACCTGGTTGCCGCTCCCTGAAACCGAAACGTTGCCCCCAGTATTCGCGTAATGAATCTGTTGATTGTTAGAAGCTATGATATGGCCTCCGAAATTCAGCAGGGAATTCAGATCCAGATCTCCTAACTTGTTTAAGTCGATATCCTGGCCCCGGGCAAAAACGGGAACCAAACCACAAGCGACAGCCAAACAGAGCAAATTTTTATTCATGACACAGTAGAATTGGGACGCGCGGAGCGTTGCCAGTATGCAGCTTAATCCAGGGCTTGGGTGCAGCGATCCGGGGTGACTCTGCTTGCAGGACATCTTCAAGTTGCCAGGCCCGGCGATACAGCTGCCCGGCAGCTTGATTCCTGCATTTCCGTTACCCGGAAGACCGCTCCGCCGGCTTTTCCGGTTGGCGGGCCAGACAAGATTCGCTTACAGAAGACTCATGGCGGTTTTAGCGCTCGAGAGCAATGATCGAATTACCGGTTCCAATCTTCTTGGCGCCTTGGTTGGATTCGGAGTGACTCCCTCCGCCCTCGAATGGGAACTCAGCAAGATTGAATTGGGCGATTATCATTTGCATTTTGACGCTACCGATCGCCACGGTGTGCGCGCGGTCGCCTTCGAGATGCACACGGGAGCTGTGCATGTCCACGGGCATGCGGATGAAAACCAAGCAGTCGAGAACCCCGCGTCCGAAGACCATCACCACGAAGCGCCCGATGCACCTGTCGATCTCACCACTTTCCCCCGAACCAGACTGTTGTTGACGGCTTCTGGACTCGATGAAGCGGTGCTCCGAACAGCGTTGCGGATTTTTGACGGGTTTTCGGCGCAGCAGGAACCTTCTTCCGGTTTGGTCGGGAGCGAAGGTTCGATCGCGGCGGCTCATGCTCAACGAATTTTGATCGAGATCGTCTGTTTGGCGGCTGCCATCACGCAACTTGAAGTGACCGGAGTTCAACTTCTGACCATACCGGCCGTTGATTCCGTGATTGAGGCGGTCGTGTCCGAGTTCCCAGTGAAGAAAATCAGATCGGAAGTCGGTCCGGAGGCTCGCCAGTCTCTCGGTGTTACACCGGACGGTACAAGTACGGTGCGCGCTTGGCTGATGTAGACCTGGCGGCCCTTCGATACCGCTTAGGTTTGGGGATTGCGCGATCCGGAAAGAAACGTGCACGCTGAACCTCAATCCTCGAGCCAAGTGGTTGCCATCCTATCGGCTTCAGCGAAAAAAACGAGTTGAACTAGGCGGACATCGGGCGTTCGCTACAAGTTGGTATGAGCACAGCTACTTTGGAAAAACTCTCACAGCTCGAGCAGCTCAAAAAATTTACGAAAGTCGTTGCGGACACGGGCGACTTCGAAACCATGCGGGAGTTTAAACCGCAAGACGCCACGACGAATCCCAGTCTGATCCTGGCCGCTGTCTCAAAAGCGGACTACAGCCATCTGCTGGACAAAGCAGTGACCGATGTGAAGGGAACGTCGGTCGAAAAATCTCACCAGATTGAATCCGTCATCGATCACGTGCTGGTGGCTTTTGGCTTGGAGATCCTAAAGATCGTGCCAGGGCGCGTTTCCACCGAAACCGATGCCCGGCTGTCGTTTGATCGCGAAGGATCAATCAACAAGGCCCACGAGTTGATCGCGCTCTACGAAAAGAATGGTGTGTCGCGCGAGCGTGTGCTGATCAAGATCGCCTCGACCTGGGAAGGGATCAAAGCCGCTGAACAACTTCAAAAAGAATCGATCAACTGCAATCTGACTTTGCTTTTCTCTTTCCCGCAGGCCGTGGCTTGTGCGGAGTCTAAAGTACGGCTGATCTCACCTTTCGTTGGCCGCATCTACGACTGGTACAAAGCAAGCACCGGAAAAGAATATCACGGCGCAGATGATCCGGGCGTGCAATCGGTAACACAGATCTACAATTACTATAAAAAATTCGGCCACACGACGGAAGTCATGGGAGCCAGTTTCCGGAACACCGGCGAGATCGTCGAGTTGGCCGGCTCGGATCTTTTGACTATCAGCCCCAAACTTCTGGAAACGCTGAGCCAGTCGCACGATCCGATCGAACGCAAACTGGATCCGGAAAAGGCCAAATCGTCGTCCGCGGAAAAGGTGACCTTTGATGAAAAATCTTTCCGGTTTTCGGTCAACGAAGACGCGATGGCGACCGAAAAAACTGCGGAAGGCATCCGCAAATTTTCGGCCGATATCGTTAAGCTCGAGCAGATGATCGCCGGCAAATTGTAGGGCGAGCGCAGCACGATTTCGCGCGTAATTTCAGAGCAGCACTCGTCTTACCGAATTGTTCAACAGACGATGAAAAAAAGCCGGCGTTGCGACGCCGGCTTTTTTGTGTTCCAGAATGGCTAGTCATTTGCCGACTGCTGTTTTACCCTCAAAAAAAAGTCATTCAAACCTGAGCCGTTACGCTAAGTGAAACTTTTATTCTTCAGTCTGGTAAGCCTGATCGTGGCATCCGGTTGCGTTTCGGCAGAAAGAGCGGCGGTAACAGACTATTCGGTAGCAGCCGGCCAAGCTCTGCCGAACGAGCTGGAGCGCGCCCAGGAAAGGGCTAACCATTACTTCACGCGTCTGAGCTCCGCGCAGCGGGAAAAATTGACCCAGTACGAGGCGCTCGCGATTATTGCCCTGGAACTGCCTGTCAGCGACGTCCAGGGTCTGGCGCACCAGATGGCTAACGGCAAATACGGCTACGGCACCACGAACGCCTACGACCGCATTTCCGGCCGGGTGAAGTTCATTATGCTCGTGGATCCCAAGACGGGACAAATCACTAACCACGAGGGTTACATTTCGATCATGACACCCCACAAAGGCACGGTAGGCATATTCGGTGGGAACACGGCGTTGTACATCGGAGACGGTAGATGAAGGTGAGCTGGCTGGCCGGTTGTAGCCTGATCTTGGCCGCATGCAGCACTTCCACCGTTGAAACGCCCCCCAAAGAACACGATTACGCCATCTTTTCCGCTGAGCCTTACCAGACAGAAGTCGAGTTAGGCGTGAAAAGGCTCGGGAAATTTCTCAGTCGACGATCAGCCGGGCGCGAAGCCCTCTTGCGACAGACTCCTTACGTGGCGGTGCAAGTCTACCAACTAACGGCCGGCGAAATCCCGCAGATCGTGCGCCGGTTAAATGGGGGCAAACTCGCTTCGGACGCTTTCTTTAGCGATACCCACAATTCGACCGCAGCTCCGGTGCATTATGTCCTTTTGTTCGATCACCGAACTCAGGAGGTCCTCAACCACGAAGGCTTTCTTATCACGAACGAGCCAAAGCGAAATTCTATTGCCACTTTCGGCTCGACCCGCGCCATTTACGCTGGCACCGAATGAGTCTACCGGTTGGCCTGCTGATGTCCCAGATAACCCCCGGTCGCTTGGACGGGCTTCAGTGAATTCGCCCGGCAAACCCAAACCGCTAACGCGTCGGCACTGTTACCGGGAAGGCTGACGTTCGCTTCATACGAACCACTCTGGTTCTTCAGAGCCTGTTGGTAGAGACCGAGCGCCACAAAACGGTGTTCCAGGTGTCGCCCGCTGTTTTCGCCCGCGCTCACGTTGGAAGACTGATTCATCGCCAGCGGCGCCACGTAACACACGTAGGCGCCTTCGTCGCCTGCCGGACTAAAGCTTACCGTCGCGGCACCGGAAGAGAATTTTACTTTGAGCTTGGGTGCAACTTTTCCGCCGGGATTGACCAGCTCGGCACCCCGGTACCAGCCCTGCCACTCCTGGCCATCCAGTACAAACCCGGGAGTATAGATCGATCCGCTCCCCCACTCCGCCGCGTACTGCCGCTGTCTGGTGGTGAATTCAGCCCGCGAGAAGCGATCTTTCCAGCCCAAGGAATTCCAGTAATCGACGTGGAACGCTACCGTAACGACCTGTTTCCAGAGCTTGTCGCTGCTCTGCAAATTGCTCAGCCATTTTTCGGCCGGGGGGCAACTGCTGCAACCTTCGGATGTGTACAGTTCGAGTAAGCTGGTAGGACCAGCGCTCTCGAAAGTGTTTTGGGCGAAGTTGAGCCTAGGCCCGACGAATAAACTCAGAATGATCAGCGGAAATAACTCGTTGCGCACGTACGAGGCGAGAGGATGTTTGGCCGTTTTATTCCGATGACCGCTCTCCTGTTTTCTCCGCTGCCCGCGACAGCACGGACAACGCCGCACTTCTATCAGAACGTACCGATCCTGCCGGTCATTCTGGTCATAGGGCTCCTGCTGGCCACTTTGTTGCTGATCCGATCGACGTGGCGTCAACGCCCGGCCGAAAAGGCGGGTGCAGTAATCGTCGGAGCATTTCCCAGTCTATTGACCCCGGCGGAACTTCGGTTTTACCACGCACTGCACGAAGCAATCGGTCACGCTTATCTGGTGCTTTGCAAAATCCGGATCGCCGATTTGCTCAAGGTCACCAGCAATTCACCCGCTGCACGGGCCAAGATTTTTCGGCGTATCGCGGCTAAGCACATCGATTTCGTTCTCGCTTCCCGCCACGACCTAGCTCCCGTTCTGGCGATCGAGTTGGACGATTCCTCCCACGAACGGACTGACCGGATCGAGCGAGACCGATTTTTGGACGAAATCTTCGCGGCTGGTCGCTTTCCTCTGCTCCACGTGAAAGCAGCCGGCCGCTACTCCCGAATAGAGCTCGCGGAAGTCATCGAAGAAAAATTGGGAATCAAACTGGTGTAGCCGCACCTTCGGTAGCGGAAATAGCGAGCGGCCGATGCGCCGTTCTCGGCTTTTTCGCCGTATTGATCGCCAACTCCAGCATCGGACCAGGAAAGCTCTTGCACCGGCGCAAAGTCTCCTCGAACGCGTTAACGAAAAGGTCTATCTCCTGGTCTCCGATCATGAGCGGGGGCAGAATTTTGATCACGTCCATATTATGGCCGGCAACCTGCGTCAAAATCCGGTGCCTGCTCAGCAACGGCACGACGACCATCTGAGGAAACAAAGCACGATCGATCCGGTGAAGTAGTTTCCAAGCTACTTTCATCGCCGGCTCTGGAGGTTCAGCGAATTCAATACCGAGCATCAGCCCTTTTCCACGGACTTCTTTTAAAAATGAGAATTTGCTGCGCAGCGCATCCAGTCGCGCGAGCAGTTCGGCTCCGCGGCAAGCGCTATTTTCCACCAATTTTTCCTCTTCGATCACCGACAAAGACGCCAGTCCGCACGCCATGGCCAGGTTATTGCGACCGAACGTCGTCGAATGCACAACGCATCGATCGAGCTTGCTGAATACTTTTTGATAGATCGACCGCCGTGTCACGATAGCGGCACAAGGCACGAAGCCGCCGCTCAAGCTTTTCGCGATCGTCACGATATCCGGCTCCAGATTCCAATGCTCAAATCCCCACCAGCGGCCAGTTCTACCCAAACCACTTTGAATTTCGTCCGCGACGAACAAAGTACCGTACCGGCGACACAGCGATTGTGCCTGAAGAAAGAAATCGTCGAGCGGAAACTTGACGCCCTTGCCTTGCACCGGCTCAAAAACGAACGCAGCAATGTCGCGCCGGCGCAAGATGCGTTCGAGCTCGCGTAGATCGCCCATTCGAACCCGGTGGACCCCGGTCATCAACGGCCCAAAGCCTTCGTGGAAAGCAGGTATCCCGGTAAGTGAGAGCGAACCATAGCTCAACCCGTGATAGCCGCCGAACAAACCAACGACCCCGGTACGCCCAGTGGCTGCTTTCGCAAACTTCAGCGCTCCTTCGACTGCTTCGGTCCCCGAATTGCAAAAGAACACGGCGTCCAAGTGGTGCGGCAATTTCTTTACCAAGGCTTCAGCCAGCAATCCGCTGAGCAGCGAACCGTCCAGTTGCACCAGGTTCGGCAGATCAAGATCCAGGACATCCCTGATCGCCTGCTTAATCTTCGGATGGTTCCGGCCCATGTTGAAGACGCTGTACCCGCTCAGAAAATCCAAGTAGGCGTGGTTGTCGCGATCGTAGAGGTAAGCTCCCTCCGCGCGCGTGTAGACACGGTCAAACCCCGTGATCCTCAGAACGTCGACCAGAGTACGGTTTATGTGTCGAGAATGCAGTTCGTAATTCTCGCCCATTCGCGTCGCAACAAGTCGTTTTAGATCAAGTGTCATTGAGTCGGAACGGTTGGTTGGTGCACGAACGTTTCGGCCGCGCGCCAAGCTCACTTGCTTGGTCTGGTCGATCAATAAACATCGCGGCGATACCGTTTTTCCTTGCGCAAATTTTCGATGTATTCAGCGGCCTGCTCGGCCGTTCGGCCGCTTTCCTTTTGCACGACCTCGTGCAAAGCGACATCAACGTCCTTGGCCATGTGGGCAGCGTCTCCACACACGTAAAAAAATCCGCCTGCTTCCAACCAGGCGAAAAGTTCCTTGCCACTCTCCAAGATACGATGCTGCACGTAGATTTTGTGCGCCTGATCCCGGGAAAAAGCAGTGTCAAGGCGATGCAACACGCCTTGTTTCTGCATCTCGGCCATCTCGTCCTGGTAAAAAAAGTTGGTCTTCGAATATTGCTCACCAAAGATCAGCCAATTTTTGCCGGCGGCGCCGGTGGCTCGACGATCTTGCAGAAAGGCCCGGAACGGAGCAACGCCGGTCCCCGGTCCGACCATTACCACCGGCGCTTCCGGATTGTCTGGCAAGCGAAAGCCTTTCGCGACGTGCACAAATACCGGCACCGCCGAATGGATGGGCAATCGCTCGGCCAGAAAAGTTGAGGCGATTCCTTCGCGGGATCGACCGTGGCTTTGGTAGCGGACCGTAGCGACGATCAAATGGACTTCTTCCGCGTACTGACGTTGGCTGGAAGCAATCGAATAAAGCCTGGGCTGAAGCTTGCGCAGCGTGCCGGTAAACTCCTCCGGGGTAAAATGCAGGGAAGGGCTGTCGAGCAGAAAGTCGATGATCTGCAGCCCCCAAAGATAGCGTTCCAGGTCGGACTTCCGATCCGGCTCCAGCAGTTCTTGGAGATCCGTAAGATCCGGCGAGCGGTGCGCGACCGCCTCCAGAAATTGGCGAGAAGGTTCGGTAATCTGGTAGTAGGTCTCCAGTGCTTCGCGGAGCGAGTACTGATTTCCTTCTTTGACCGTGATGGACTCTTCCCCAGAAAAATGCAGAGCTTCGAGAATTTCACTTACCAATTCCGGGTTGTTCTTGGGTAGAACTCCGAGCGAATCTCCGACCTCGTACCGCAAGCCAGACCCTGCTAAAGAAAGCTCGTAGTGTCTGGTTTCTTTTCCAGCACCCACCGCCGTGAGTAACCGGTTCACCAGTAAGGGCGCGGGAAACGGATTTTTGCGTGAGTAGGTCGGAGCAACGATCGTGGACATCGGCCGCCAAACTAGGGTTCCTTGAAAAGCCGGTCAACGGGAGAAAATTCACACCGCTCTCGGCGCGGGCTCGACCTTTACCAGCGGATTCAGGAGATCTTCTACGCTTACTAACCCGGAGTGTTCGCCCGTGACGCTCACCACGGAAGCTAATCCCTGCGGCGCGGCGCGGAGCCGGTGCAAGACCATCGGAGCTGAATCACTCTCGCGGACAGTCAGCATCTTGCGCAGAAACAGTTCGATCGTCGTGCCGCTTCGCCGATCCACGCTCAGATCCAGGGCATTCACCAGGCCCAGCACACGGCCGCTGCCGTCGATCACCGGCAAACGGTCAAAGCCAGTCTCTTGAGCGAGCCTTTCCACGTCTTCAACACTCGTATCGAATCTCACGCACACCACCCGATCCTTCGGAACCATCACGTCCCGCACTTTGATTGACCGAAAATCCACCACGTTCTGGATCATTTGGCGCTCCATGCTGCTCAACATGCCGAGCCCTTCGACGTCGTTGGTAATATATTTCAGATCTTCCCGCGCGAAAAAGACGCCCGGCGTTTTCCGGAGACGCAGTACCTTTTCAAAGAACCAGGTTCCAGCGAAATAGAAGGGGCGAAGCGTTGCGCTGGCGACCTCCAGGAACATGGCGATCGAAGCGAGCGCAGGATAGGGAATTCGCCGGAAGATCGATTTGGGCAACCATTCCGCGACCAACAGAAATAACGGATACGCGATCAGCAGAGTATACCAATAGCCGGCTCTGCCGAAGGTGCTGACCGCCCATGTGCCCAGTGCGACGAGGGCCACGATATTCGATAAGCTGGTGACCACTAGTACCGTCAGGAAGAGCAGGTTGCGTTCATTCAGGAGTTTCTCCAAACGAACTGCCGCCGGATCGCGTTGTCGTGCGAGGTGACGAAGACGAATCTTGTTTAAAGAGATCAGTCCAGCCTCCGTTCCGGCGAAGAGCGAAGAGAGCCCTAACGCAATCAGGAAGATGAGCCAACTCATTGTTCGCCAGATTCCGTCACCGCCGTCTTTCTCAATAAGACTTCCAAAATTCGTCTTCGAGTGCTTTGCAGGATTTCCACGTTCAGAGGAGCTACTTCCACTTTCGCACCCGACTTGGGCACGTAGCCCAACCGGTGGAAGATGAAGCCACTCAGCGTGTCGACGCCGTCGTCCGCGAAATGGATATCCAGAAGCTCACCGACATCTTCCAGTCGCGCGCTCCCGCTCGCCAGCCATTGTTGGTCGCCGGCTGCTTCCAAATACAAAGCTTCGTCCGCCCGGGGAGCGACGTCCGCGAGAATTTCTTCTACGATGTCGTTGGTGGTAATCACCCCTTCGGTCCCTCCGTATTCGTCAACCACGATCGCCAGCTTCTGCCGGTGGGTGAGAAAAGCGCGCAGCAGGTCGAGAGCACGCATGGTTTCGGGAACGAAGGAAGGCGGATCAAGCCGTTCAGCAAAAGGTTCCGTCGGATCTAGGAGGAAACGTTTGGCGTCCAAGATACCGAGAACTTGGTCCGGATTTTCCCCGAATACGGGGACCTGCTCGTGCCGGTGCAAGCGCAGTTCCTGGATGACTTCCTCGTTGGACAGATCATCCTGGATGGCAAATGCATCCACTCTCGGCGTCATGCAATCTTTCACGGACTTGTTCCCGAGTTTGATGATCTCGGCGATCATTTCAGACTCTTCCGCCCGCAGCTGTCCCTCTTCCGCGCTGAGTTCGACCAACGTGATCAGTTCGTCATCCCCCAGCGGTGTCCGGGGATCCGGACTCTGCGCCAAAAACAAAGCCGCGGAACGTTCGGAAACACTTTGCAACAATCTTGAGATCGGGCCGAGCGCCGGGAGCAAATAGCGCAGGATTTGCAGGCAAAAGGGAGCAAACCGGAACGGCTTCGCGGCGGCGGCGGTTTTGGGCAGCAGATCGCACGGAATCACAATAACCGCGAGCAAGCCCAGAGCGATCACCCATTTGGGTATGGCTTCCGGTCCCTCGTTCGCACAGTAGAACGCCAAAACGATCAAAGAGGTGTTCACGAGGGTGTCACTCAGGAGAATCACACTCAGGACTTGGCGAGGATCCCGCATCAGCCGTTCGAAAAGGTCGGCGCTGGATCGGTCTTCGTGCCGCCAACGCTCCATCTGCCATTGACGAATCGAAAATAGCGCGGTTTCCATGCCGGAGAACAAGGCCGAGGCGATGGCCAGGAGAAGCAACCCGACAAATGCAATGAGAACTTCCTCCGAATGCGTCATTTCTGAAACTAGGTGGTCGTAGGCTTGCTCGAACGGACGAAATCATCGGGCATCAAACCCGGGTGAAGCTCAGTATAATTGAAGTCTGGCCAGACCACATCCTGTACGAATGGGTGAAGTCACCAGGTAAAGCATCATGGTCGACTTGGTGATTTTCTAGATTGTTGGTGCACTTGCCAGCTTGAAGCAACTTGCGTACTCGGCAAAAATCATCGGTCAGTTTCCGTCGCGCTCTGCGCAGGGATTTGCCACCTGGCTTGGCCGAACGGTTGGGCGGGTGGAAAAACGTGACTAGCGCGTTTTGCCACCTGTGTATGATATTCCTAGGGGACATGATCAATAAAGGCGATCGCATGGTTGCGTTGGTGCATGATATCACTGGAGACGAAACCCCGGCTGCTTTTTACCTTGGTTACTTCATTCTCTTTAACCAACAACGTTATTACCAGGCGCACGACGTCCTCGAACATCTTTGGCTCAGCGCGCGCGGTCCGTCCGGTCTGTTCTTTAAAGGTTTGATCCAATTTGCGGGCGCTTTCGTCCACTTACAAAAGCAGCGTCTGCGTCCAGACCACCCCACCGACGCACGGCGCACACGGCCAGCGTCCCGTCTCTTCGGTCTCGCGGAAAAGAATCTGACTGGGTACGAGGCCAATTATCTGGACTGTGATCTTCGCTCGATCATCGAACTTTGTCGGGTAAACTTCACGTTTTTGCTCGACCATCAATATACGCTTAACCCCTGGAATCCGGAGCAACCGCCTCTCCTGAAAACTCCCAAAAACTTCCGTGAAGCCCTGATGAGTTCGACGTTGCCATAAGGCTTATCCCTAATAGACTGCACGCGGATTATTTCATGCGTAGTCAAATTCGGTTTCTCATTCTAGTTCTGGCAGCGGTTTTTTGGACAGGGTTCGCCGGAGCTCAAGTCGCGGCATCTTACCAGGTTATCGATCACACCAGCGGCCACGTCCTGGAGGCCTACAAGAGCGACCAGAAACGGCCCGTTGCCAGCCTGACCAAAATCGCGACCGCCAAAGTGGTGCTCGATTGGGCGACCAAAAATGGGATCGATTTGTCACAGGCCATTTCGGTACCACCCCTCATCAACACCGGCGGCGTGAATCCCATGGGCCTGCAGACCGATGATCTGGTCAGCTACCGGACCCTGATTTACGCTGCTCTGTTGCAGTCCGACAATACGGCGGCGGCGACCTTAGCCTACCATGTCGGTTCCGCCCTCCGGAGCCGCGGCGCGACCGCCGCAGACCTGACACCGATCGACACGTTTGTGTCCCAGATGAACGCCTTAGCGCGCCAACTCGGAATGGAAAAAACACTCTTTGTCAACCCGCACGGTTTGGAACCGCAACGTGGACTCCAACCGTTCTCCACCGCCGCGGACATGGCCAAACTGGCCGCGTACGCCATGAAAGACGCCGCTTTTCGATTTTATGTTTCTCAGAAGGAGCGTCGCGTCGCCTACCAACGGGCCGGAAATAATCTGGAGTTTTTGCTTCGCAATACGAACGAGCTCGTCGGCACGCTGGGTATCGACGGGGTAAAGACCGGGCGGACCAGCAAGGCGGGAGATTGCATCATCATCTCCTCCCAGCATGAACCGGAAATCCGCAAAGAAGGCGAAACGACTTACGTGACGCCGCGCCGGATTGATGTCGTCGTTCTGGGGGCTGCTGAGCGTTTTTCTGCCGCCAGGTCCCTGGTTAGTCAGGGATGGGGTCTCTATGAGCAATGGGCGGCCGCGGGACGGCCGAGCGCCCAGGCTTCCGATCGACGCTAGGACATCTATGCACACCAAACGAATCGGTGTTCTGACCAGCGGAGGCGATTGTCCTGGCTTGAACGCGGTCATTCGCGGCGTGGTGAAGGCCGCCGAGCGCCGCAACTGGCAAGTCGTGGGTTTCCGGGACGGGTACGAAGGGTTGTTACCGCCAGTGCAGTACACGATGCTCGATCACGTCAAGACAGCCGGGATCATGCAGCAGGGCGGCACCATCTTAGGCACCACCAACAAAGGGCATTTTGTCGGGAAGATCGGCAGCGGCGAACGCGCGCTGGTGCCCGCCGATATCATCGAGAGCGCGCGCAAGACGCTAGCTGATCTCCAGATCGAAGGACTCGTTGTGATTGGTGGGGACGGCTCTTTGACCACCGCGTTACAGCTCCACGAAGAGGGCTTTCCGGTGATCGGGGTTCCCAAAACCATCGACAATGACCTTCAGGCGACCGCCATGACCTTCGGCTTTTACTCCGCGGTCGATTGCGTTACCGATGCGGTTACTGTGGGCATCTCTAACTATC
>JAVHMZ010537488.1:0-13797 GCA_034782995.1 Amazona versicolor
TCTGTTGCGCCAGAACTTCGACAAACTCGGGCCGCTCGGGACGCGGTCCCACAATCGCCATGTCGCCTTTCACGACGTTCCAGAACTGCGGAAGCTCGTCGAGTCTTAATTTCCGGAGCCATTTGCCTATCGGCGTGATGCGAGGGTCGTCTTTCTTCGCCCAAACCGCTCCCGTCCGGGCTTCGGCGTTCGCATACATGGACCGGAACTTATAGAGGGTAAAAACGCGTCCGTTCAAGCCTACCCGCCGTTGCCGATAGAAGACGGGTCCTTTCGATGTGAGCTTGACCGCAAGAGCGATGCAGATCAGCAGTGGAGAGGTCAGAACAATGGCGACCAACGCCAGCAAATTGGTGTAAATAGATTGCAGCGCCATGCTGCCAGGGCGAGTTGCCAGCTCATTTTCAAAGATGAGCTGCGAGGGGCGCATCTCCCGGGAACAAACGCGGCCGCAAAAATCTTCATACACAGATGGCGATTCTTCGATCATCAGACCTTTGCGCGCCATTGTTAGGAGATCGGGAATGGCAGCGTCGAAGCCGCGGCGGAGCCGACCCACGACCAGGCGATCGGGCCGAAGGCGGTTCATAATCGGGGCCAGATCGTCGAACCCACCCAGACGCTCACCAAGGGGCGTGGGAAAGAGACCCTCCAGCGAATCATCTGAATCCGCGATGTACCCGGCGATCCGAAATCCCAGCTCGGGCCTCTCGCGTACTCTTTGCGCAATTTCCTCCAAGACTCCGTCAGCGCCGAGGAAGACGATATTACGAGTGCCAATGACTTTCAGGACCACCGAGCTATAGAAAATACGAAACAAACCCAATGTGATGAATACCAGTCCGCTTCCCACAAACATGACGAGGCGGGGAGCGGTCAGGCCGGACGGAACGTAAGCGAGCAGGCCTTGTACGACCAGCGCCAGGCCGATCACGTTCGTCAATCGAAGGACGAGCGAGATCCTTGAGGTGACGCGGTCTTTCGCGTAAAGATTGTTGACGAAAAGGCCAAGAAGTACGCTGACAGACACCAAAAGAAGCCTGAAGTACCCCCGCTGATTCTGGAGGTAATCGGCTGGGTTAGGCTCGAGCAGGATACACGCTACCAGGTAACAGGCGTAGCAGAGAAGAAACTCGGAAAACAGCAGCCCCAAGACGCGTCCTGGAAGGATGACCCGAAAGGTTTTCATCACTGAGCCGCGCCGGCGCTAGTTGATCTCGGAGTTGGCCAGACCGACGACTCCTAACGACGCGCCGGAGGCAACGTCCGAGGAAACAGTCTGCTCGCGGCGCAGCTCCGCAACCCGACTCGTCATGCTGGAGTGGATCGCGTCGACGAATGGCCCAATCAGAGTCGAAAGTTGGCCTGAGTTCAGCTCACGCGCAAATTGGATGTACTCCGTTGCTGTAATGGGGACGCGCAAATCCCAACCACAACTGGCTTCGTGTACTCCGGATACTTCGAATAAATGGCCGGCTAGCTCCATACGGGTGGCCCGGAACCCGAATTTTCCCGCCACCGTCGAGACCGCGAGCCAACAGTCGGCGAACGAATTTGCCTCGCTGATCTGCTTTTCGAGAGCTTGCAAGTCTAACTGGGCCTTCAGAGTTCGTTGAAAACTCCCGTTGAAAAGCAGCCGCCCCGCGATGTTGAACTCGGCATAGCCCAGGAATTGAATGCCGACCCAAGCCACGGCGCAAAACAGGATGATGATAATGCTCGACAGGCCGTCGTTTCGGGACACGCTCTGCATGAGCGAAAAAACAGCTACGATGCTGCACAGACCGTAAAGAACGAGTACCGCTCGTTTCGGTGTCAGGCCGCGGTCAAGCAGCCGGTGATGAATGTGGCCGCGATCCGCCGAAAAAATGGGCTGCCTCCGCAGCATGCGCCGCACAATCGCCAGACCAACGTCGATGAGCGGGATCGAGAGCGCCATCAGCGGCGCCGTCATTCCGAGAAGAGTGGCTGATTTCTGACTCCAGATAACACCAAAACTGCCGAGGAGAAAGCCGATCAGCAGGCTACCGCAGTCGCCCAGGAATACGGTAGCTGGATTAAAGTTGTAGCAAAGAAACCCGAGGAGACAACCCGCCAAGGGCAACGTAGCCAAGGCCAAAGGCATATTGCCTTTCAACAACGCCGCCACGAACATGGTCAGCGTAGCGAACATTCCGACGCCCGCTGCCAAGCCGTCCATACCGTCCACCAGGTTGAAGGCATTGGTACAGGTGAGCAGCCAGAAAATCGTCACCGGCATGCTCCACCAATTCTGGGTGGAGAATCCAACTACATCGAGAATTCGAACCCCGGCCCAGTACGCCAGGCTCGCTCCTGCAAGTTGCCCAAAGAGCTTCTGCCAGGGCTTCAAACCGAAAAGGTCGTCAATTACGCCAACCGCAAAAATAACGCCGGCCGCCGGCAGGAGCTTCCACACGAGAACGAGCTGCTCTTGCACCGGGTTGCTGGTGAACAGCGGAACCAGGAAAAAACAAGCCGCATAGGCGATGGCGATCGCGATGCCACCTACCCGGGGTATCGGATATTTGTGAAGTTTGCGTGTCTTGTCCGGTTTGTCCACGACGCCATACGACCGGAAAATGTCACGGAAGATCGGCGTCAGAACCAGGGAAATAACGAACGAGATAAGGCCCAGCCAAAGTAAAGCATTCATTGGATTGCTCCGCACCACCGGTTTGCTCGAGCGGCCGGATCGATTAACTCGTCAGACCTTATTATAGAGGAAGTGGCCTTTGCCATCCACTCCTCTTTTTCTTTCAAATTCATGAAAAGGCTTAGGATACCTCGCAGGTGAGTAATCGGTTGAATACCTGGGAAAGTTTATAGGGCGGCCACAAACCTCTTCTTATGTCCCAGTTCCACGGAGTCGATTATCTGCGTATCGATGGCCGGTTCGATCAGCAGGAGTTGCTCGTGCGTCAGACTGCCAGAGAGTTCGTGGAGCTCCGGGTCATCCCGCACATTTCGGGGTGGTACCGGAGCGGTTCGATCCCTCCCGGACTAGCTGTCGAGTTGGGATCCGCCGGATTCCTGGGCGCCAACCTGACCGGCTTCGGGTGCGCCGGCATGAGCCACGTGGAGTACGGCCTGATCATGCAAGAACTGGAGCGCGGCGATTCCGGTATTCGCAGTTTCGTTTCGGTGCAAGGAGCTCTAGTGATGTTTCCGATTTCTCACTACGGCTCGGAAGCGCAAAAAGCTCGATGGCTACCGGAGCTCCAGGCCGGGCGAGCTGTTGGCTGCTTCGCGCTCACCGAGCCGGACTTCGGATCCAACCCGGGCGGCATGCGAACCCGTGCGCGCCGAGACGGCTCCGACTGGATCCTAAACGGCGAGAAGACCTGGATCACCAACGGCAGCATTGCCGATGTCAGCATCATTTGGGCCCAAACCGAAGATGGCGTTCGCGGCTTCTTAGTGGAAAAGGGAACGCCCGGGTTTCACCGAACGGATATTCACGGCAAGATGTCCATGCGCGCTTCGGTCACCTCGAGTCTGTCCATGTCAGATTGCCGCGTATCCCAGGCAAATCTGCTGCCTGGAGCGAAGGGCCTCAAGGGTCCGCTCTCCTGCCTTACGCAGGCCCGGTATGGGATCGGATGGGGCGCAATCGGCGCTGCCATGGACTGCTACGAAACCGCGCGCCAATATACGATCGCGCGCAAGCAATTCGACGGACGCTCGATCGCCTCCCATCAGCTCGTGCAGGAAAAGCTGGCCGGAATGATCACGGAAATCACGAAAGCTCAATTGTTGGCACTTCACTGCGGGCGGTTGAAAGACGAAGGCAAGCTCGAGCCGGAGCATGTCTCCATGCTGAAGCGGAACAACGTCGGAGTGGCGCTCGACGTGGCTCGCACCAGCCGCGACCTGCTGGGAGCTAACGGGATCATGGATGAGTATCCTATTATGCGTCACCTATGCAATCTCGAGACTGTGAAGACGTATGAGGGAACCGATCACATCCACGCGCTCGTCATTGGCGAGCGAGTCACCGGAATACCCGCATACAAGTAGGCGGCCGGCCGGAGTAGCGGCTTTCGCGCTGACAATTTTCATCAGCGCATTTCTCCTGTTCCAAGTTCAACCGCTGATTGCGAAGCTGATTCTTCCCTGGTTCGGCGGCTCGGCCGCGGTTTGGACCACGTGCATGCTGTTTTTCCAGATGGCGCTGCTTCTTGGCTACCTCTACGCGCACGTCACGACCAGTTGGCTGCGCCCGTCTCGCCAGGCCTCGCTTCACATCACGTTGTTGGCCGTGAGTCTCCTTAGTCTCCCGATTGTGCCTTCCGCTTTGTGGAAGCCGGCAGGGGCCGAGGACCCGCTCCTGCGTATTCTCGGACTCTTGGCGGCAACCATCGGCATCCCCTATTTGCTCCTCTCCTCGACGAGTCCGCTTCTTCAGTCCTGGCTGTCTCGCGCTGTCAGCGGAGCGGTTCCCTACCGCTTGTTTGCGCTCTCCAATCTTGGCTCCATGCTGGCGCTGCTCAGTTACCCGATCTTAGTGGAACCTAACCTAACCACCAGACTGCAAGCCTGGAGCTGGTCAGCCGGGTACGCCCTGTTCGCCCTCCTTTGCGGGGCTGTGGCTTATCGTTCGCGCGGTTTGCCGCGGATTGCTTCGGCCCGCTCCGCTTCCGAGGAGCCCGCCCCCGATTTCCGGCAGTACGCCCTTTGGCTTTGCCTGGCAGCCTCCGCGTCCGCTCTGCTGCTGGGAGTGACTAACCATCTCTCTCAGAATGTCGCTTCCATTCCTTTCCTCTGGGTTCTTCCGCTGGCGTTGTATCTCGTGAGCTTCATTCTTTGTTTCGAAAGCGCTATCTGGTATCAACGCGCGATCTTTCTTCCGCTGTTCGCCATCGCGCTCGCAGCCATGGCGTACCAGATCGCGGACACTTCCTTTGAAGTTCCGTTCCGTAAACAAATCGCGCTATTCGCACTCTGCTTATTCATTTGCTGCATGGTATGCCACGGCGAGCTTGCGCGATGGAAGCCGGCTGCGCATTACCTGACGGGCTTCTATTTGATGGTGTCGGTTGGAGGGGCGGCCGGCGGCCTATTCGTAGCTTTTGTAGCTCCGCGGGTCTTCGACGCGCTTTACGAATTCCCGATCTCGCTGGCCTTTTGCGCCGTGGTCGTTCTCTTCGCGTACTACCGCGAGCAGCCCGTGAGCGTGGCAATTCGCTCGCCGCCTCAGCTTGCCTGGTTGCTCGGCTTTGCATTGACGGTCGCTCTTTCCGTTTACCTCGCCAAGGAGGCCCGCTCCACGGTGCGAGGAGCCGTGCTGCTGGTGCGAAATTTCTACGGCGCGCTGCGCGTGAACGACATGCCGAAGACGACCGATCAGGAGGCCACGCGGCAGCTTACCCACGGAACCATCAACCATGGCGATCAGTTTCTCGATCCCGCGCGCCGCCGAGAGCCGACCACCTACTATGGAACCCGCTCCGGGATCGGCCTGGTCTTGCAAGATCTTCGAGCCGCCGGTCCCGTGAAGGTCGGAGTGATCGGCCTGGGCACCGGAACCATCGCCGCTTACGGACAGAGAGGCGACACTTACAAGTTTTACGAGATCAACCCGCTCGTGATCGGTATTGCCCATCGTTACTTCACCTATCTTTCCGACTCTCCCGCGAAGATAGAAACGGCGCTCGGCGACGCGCGTTTGACTCTGGAGCGCGAGCCGCCGCAAAACTTCGATGTTCTCGCCGTGGATGCCTTCTCGAGCGATTCCATCCCGGTTCATCTGCTCACGCGGGAAGCGTTCGCCTTGTATCTGCGGCATTTGAAGCCGGATGGAGTGCTGTGTATTCATGTTTCCAACCGCTACCTGGTTCTGACTCCCGTCGTGGAGCAAGAAGCCGCCGCGCAAGGCCGGCCCGCCATCATGGTAGAAAGCGAGTCGGACGATGCCGCGGATTGGTCCGAGGCCGAATGGGTGTTGATTTCGAGCCGGCCCCACATTTGGGAAAAGCCGGTATTCTTGAAGGCCGCGAGCGCACCTCCCGCGCATCGGCCACTGCGGATGTGGACGGACGATTACAGCAATCTATGGGAGATCGTGAAGTGAGGATCGCGCGCGTGTGGCAGCATCCTTTCAGTACCGCTCTACCCTAAACCGCCTAACAGCTTTTGATAACATTTCCACTCAGGCATGAGATTCATTCCTTGCGTATTCTTTTGTGTTACCGCAATCGCCCAACAAAAACCCAACCTGATCCTGGTGTCGCTCGATCAATGCCAGGCGGACCAACTCCACACCTACGGCAATGCGAGGCCGACCAGCCCGAACCTGGACCGCATGGCGAACGAAGGCGTACGCTTCGCCCGCTTCTATTCCGCCGCGCCGTGGACCGCCCCGTCGTATAGTTCGATGATGACGTCCCAGTATCCCTCGCGACATGGCGTAACCACGTTTCGCCCCAAGGACGAAGAGGCTCAAAAATCAAGTGCGATTATGCTCGCCGAGTGGCTGAAGAAGTCGGGATATCGGACCGCGGCTTTCGTCAATAACAGCGTCGCGGGACACAACATCACCGGACGCGGCTTTGACGAGTACGATGAAGGGCAACTGCGGCCGCCCAGCATTACGGAACGGCGCGGGCTGAACAATCCGGAATACCAGGCTCCGGCAGTAACCAATCGGGTTACGAAGTGGCTGGACCAAAAGCACGACAAACCATTCTTCCTGTTCCTGCTCTACTTTGAGCCGCACTCGCCCTACAATCCGCCGCCCGAACATGACCTATTCAAATCGGATGCTTACCCGGATGTGACGAACACGGGCTGGGACGTGAAGAGCGGCCGCCTGTTCCGCTGGGCCGACCTTGGCGACACCAAGGCGATCGAACGCATGATCGAACTCTACGACGGAAAGATTCACTTTGTCGACGAGTACTTCGGTAAGGTGCTCGAGAAGCTCAGGAGCAGCGGTCTTTCGCAAAACACGGTTGTGTTTCTCACTTCCGACCACGGCGAGATGTTGTATTCGCATCCTGCCGATTTCCTCACCTTCGACCATCGATCGCTCTACGATCAGGTGATGCACGTGCCGGCAATTCTGTGGGGACGCGGCGTCCCACATGGTAAAGTGATTGGCTCGTTGGCCACACACATTGATATCGCGCCCACGCTGCTCGACTTAGCGGGCTTGCCGAGAAAGCCGAACTCTCAAGGGGAGAGCTTGGTTCCAGTCGTTCGTGGAACGAAAAAGCGCAGCCACGAGTACATCGTTGGCGAACAGGACATTCTCGTCCCGCTGCGTTCCATTCGCGACGAGCGTTATAAGTTGATCTTCAACGAACGAACGGGAACCCGGCAGCTTTTCGATGATCGGGCAGATCCGGGAGAACATCAGGACATCTTCTCGTCACAACCCGCTATCGCGGCCAAACTGACTGATCTGCTGGATCGCTGGCGCAAGGCAAACGAACCGCCAACCACTGAGCTGATGGCGACCTGGCGCGAGTTGGCCGCCAAGGGGCCGCCCTCGACGATTGTCGACGAGGTCGCCACCGGCGCGCACTTGCAGCTAGAAGGCTCAGGCTGGCAGATGGCCGATCAGGAGAAAAACTATCTCGGTGGCTGCTTTTGGACCGAGCCGGCCAAACCGGGCGAGACGGCCCGAACCGCGACGTGGCGCGTTGACAACCCGATGATTGGGAAATATCGGATTTCCGTTTGGTATGGCGGTTTGCCGTCAGGCCGGGTTGCTTCCGACGCTCCGTTCATTGTCACCACAGCCCAGGGCAAGAAGGAGTTCCATGTGGACCAGACCAGGAACACGGGCGGCTGGCACGAGCTCGGCCTGTTTGAAGATCCTCTGTATCTGACGCTGACGAATCAGGCGAACGGGCGCGTCATTGTTGACGCCGCAAAATTCGACCGGCTCGGAAAGTAACGGCGCCGCGAATGAGATGGGGTGAAGGAGTTAGTCCTTCACCACAGTATCTTCAGCGCGACTTGTGATATTCGACCGTCGCGCGCGGACCGAATGGCTCCGAACAGCGCATCGCCTGCAGTTAGGTCCGGCTGTCCGAACTGTGGATGGTTCAAGACGTTGAAGAACTCAAACCGGAGCTGCGAGCGTATACGCTCCGTAAACTGAGTCTCCTTAATCACGGCGAAGTCCCAGTTATTCAAGCCGGGAATCTCAATAATGTTGCGACCTGAGTTCCCGAAGGTGCCGAGGGGAGTCAAGCTGAAGCACGATGTGTCGAAATAACGATTGAACGACCTGTCCCCGCGCGGAAGATTACCGTCGCAGGTGCGGTTCGCGCGCTGGAACGGATAACCGCCCACATTCGCGCGGTCGCCGGGTACGGTGACTGAGAAGTAGTTGCCAGTCATGAACGTCGTAATGCCGTTGATTTGCCATCCCCCGATCAGTCTATCCGCCGCCGCGCTCACACTCGAGGCAAAGTGTTTCCCACGCCCGAACGGCAGTTCGTACAGATAGCTTGCAACGAATCTCTGCCGGACGTCGTAATCCGAACTGCCGCGATCCTGGCGCAGGAAATGTGCGTTCTGATGCCAGCTTCCACCCGATCCGCGCGACGCAGTGTCGATCGCGTGGCTGTACGTGTAAGCTGCCAGCATCGTTAACCCATTGCCAAACCGTTTTTCCAAGCGCGACTGCAAGGCGTCATAATCGGAGTTCTCCTGATAGTTCGACGATAGAATGTCTCCAAACGACGGGAATGGACGCCGTGTTTGGATCGATGTGATGCTCGCCGGGTTAGGCAGATATGCCTGATTGATGTTGACTCGCTCACTCAATTTGGTCCCCTTGTTACCGGCATACGCGACCTCAGTCAGCCAGTTCCCGCCAAACGAATGTTGGACGCCGAGGTTCCACTCCTGAATGTACGGAGTGCGATCGCGAGGATCGATGGAGAACGGCGCCAGGGTCCCCACAGGAAAATTCGGTGACGACGGATCCGGGAACGCGTCACGATCCCAGTTCAGATTGGGAGTCGTGGGGCTTCCCGTCAAAGAAGCAGCGAACACAAGAGGCGGTGCGTTGATCTTAAACTGCAACTCATTGCCCTGCGTCTTTGCATAAAACAGACCATAGCCGCCGCGAATAACCGTGTTATGGCCGGCATCGTAAGCGAAACCAATGCGAGGTCCAAAGTTGTTGCGGTCGGGATACCATATTCCGGGCCTGAGACTAGGAGAATAACTGATGCCCGGGATGTTGACTTTGATCGGCGATTGGTCCTGACTGATACCTACAACGAACTGGCCTAGCGATGTGTCGAAGTATCCCTCATGGTGATCACGTTCGTAGAATGGCTGATCGTACTCGTACCTAAGACCCAGGTTAAGCGTCAGTTTTGAAGTCACCTTAACGTCATCCATTACGAAGAAGTTCAGCGAATGAGACCGCCAGCGTCCGACTCCCAAACCGATCTGCGCAGTCATCGAAGCCGTATCGCCCAAAAGGAAATCGGCAACGGAGCTGCCTGTATAGCGGCCGTCGAAGCTGAAAGCTCCGTTGTTGCTCAGGCCAAGACGCTCATCGAACCGGATGAGCCGGATATCGGCGCCGAACTTGAGCGTATGCCGGCCGCGTACCCAACTCAACGTGTCATTGAACTGCGGGTCGTTGTCGAACCCTCCCTGGTTGATTGTTGCGCCGCCGCCTACATAATATCCGCCGCTGACGCTGACGCTCGGTAGGCCGTATTCAGCGGGAGTCTGGTTCAAATGAATACCCAACGCATTGGCGAGACTTGTCGAGGTATTCTCCAATGTATTGAAGACCTTCGCGTGCGCGAAGCCGAAGTTAACGACATTCAGCACTCTGGAACTGAAGATATGCGTGTGCTGCAACACGCCATTTTGACCCTGGTACGGGAAATCGCTGCCCGCATAGATTCCGACGCCTGGTTGATGCAGACTCGAATCGAAGCTTGTGTACCGGAACAGCAGCGAGTCCTTGGGTGAGATCTGGTAATCAACGCGAAAGCTCCATTGGAGGTCGTCGCGATTAGTGGTCTTCGCCACGACGTAGTTTGTTCCCGGAAGGTTTGTATTCGGAATCGGCGTATATTGAATGAACTTTTGGGTTACGCTCGAGATGCGGCTCGCCGGAATGCGATTCCCGGGAAAGGGCGCTCCGCTGCTCGGATCGATGATCGCGCCTTTCGACGAGGGGAGCCCTGTGAGGTCGCCCGAAAGTTGCGCCGGAGTGGGCACGAGTGCGCTCAACGTGTTGGCTTTTCGGCTATGCATTGACTCCCAATCACCGAAAAAGAACAACTTGTTTTTCAACACCGGTCCGCCCAGAGTCAGACCGTATTGGTTTTGCCGGAACGGAGCTTTGGGCCGCGAGAAGAAGTTGTCGAAGAAGTTAGCGGCATCGAGATCTGAGTTTCGCAGGAACTCGTACGCGCTTCCGTGAAGGGCATTTGTGCCGGACTTGCTGATCAAACTGATGATGCCGCTGCCCTGCCCGTATTCAGCAGAGAATGAGTTCTTCTGGATCTTAAACTCGCCAATCGCGTCCACAGAAAGCAGAACGCTGGGAGAGTTGAACCAGGTGCTCCGCGTTTCAACGCCGTCGATCAAATAGCTATTGGCATCGCCTCGGCCGCCGGAGATGTGGACGGCCAGATCACTTCGCCCGGATTGATTCGTGATGGTCGCACTGCGGGCGTTATACGCGGGCGCGGTTCCGGAAGAAATCGTCGCCAGTTGCATGAAGTTGCGCCCGTTCAAGGGCAACTGCACGACTTGCCTGCTTTCGATCACCTGTCCGAGTTCGGACGTCTCACCTTCTACCTGCGCTGCCGCGGCGGTGATCTCGATTTGCTGGCTAATCTCACCAACCTGGAAGTGAAGATCCACGCGGACCGTCTGATCCACAAGCAAGTTGATATTCGAAACCTGGTATTTCTTAAACCCGAGTGCGCTCGCGGAGACCGAGTAGAGACCGGGCGGGAGTTGCGGGAACGCGTAGTTACCCGAGTCGTCCGATGTTGTGGACCGGCCGACTCCGGTGGCCTCGTTTGTTGCGGTGACTGTGCTGCTCGGCACCACCGCGCCACTGGCGTCCGTCAATCGGCCCACGATCGTGCCGGACACAATTTGAGCCGACAGCGTTTGGATCGAGGCGGCAAGAACGAGCAGAACGGGACCTAGACGTCGCATGGGGGTCGGTCGATATAGCTACCAAATCCTTGCTGGGTGTGTCAACAAGGATGCAGCGGAGTCTGATGGCAAGGGCCGTTTATCTCGAGAAACGTGGGAGGACCTGCGGTTTGGTTGCGGGGGCAAGATTTGAACTTGCGACCTTTGGGTTATGAGCGTCCCGGACATTGGGCTAAGTGATTCATAACAAGGCACGAGTGGCACTCGAAAGAGCCTTCAGGAACCCTCGGAAACGAGTATTGGGAGCGGAATGGGAGTCGATTTTGACCTTTGGGTTTTCTACCCAAGAGTGGCCTGTGGTGATTAGCAGAAGGCCCATGGCGATCCATGGACCAGCCGAGGGCTCCGAGATTAGTGCGATCGGTGTAGCGAGACGACGAACACGTCCTGAGTACCGACGGTAAAGCAACACAAAGAACCGCTGTCCAGGCTGATGCCGGTGAGCCAGCCCGAAGTCGTCGTCATTGTTCAGGGACCCATTCGCTAGAAGTTTAGTATCGCGTTGAGAATCGGCGGCGATATCAGTCGCACACGTTTCGCCTCGGATCCCGTGATAGAGTGCAACTGCACACCATGGAAGCGGAGCTGACGCCTGAAGCGTCTACGGAAGCGAAACGCAAGCAGCTAGAAAAAATCTTGGCATCAGCCTCTTTCGCGAACGCTGTCAGGATGCAACGCTTCCTGCGGTATGTAGTCGAAAAAGTCTGGCTGGCGACAAGGACAGCATCAAGGAATCCTTGATTGCGCGCGAGGTTTTCGATCGAAGCGGCAATTGGGATCCGAAGGATGACAGGATCGTGAGCGTAACGGCCAAAAGGCTTCGAGATAGGCTTGACGAATACTACCAAGGTGCGGGAAGCACCGATGATGTCGTCATTAGCATCCCGCTCGGGGCTTATTACCCCCATTTCAAACGGAAATCGCTACAGGTTGCGGTCGCACCAGACTCCCCATCTGTCATAGAGCCGCTCGCCGAACCTCGTCTAGAGGCACAGCAACAACGGTTCATCACGCGTTCCCGGCGCAACCGATTCAGTCCGGATTCAGGTTGCGATCGCAGGTGCTTACTCTGGTAGCGGTTGCAGTGGCGGTTGGCGGATTCATTCTGTTGGCCCGGTCCAGTGCTCGTGATCCCATCGTTCAACTCACCAGTGATGGCCGCGCTAAGGATGAACCTGTTTTCTCGGACGGACATTCCATCTTTTTTCAGGAGCAAATACGCGACACTTACGTGCCCGCGTCTGTTCCGATCAAAGGTGGATTATCGAGATCGATCGAGGTTCCCGGACTCTCTCGGGTTATTCTCTTCGACTGGTCGGACAGCACACAGCGGTTCCTTTTGAGCGGGCAAAGAGCGGATGGTGCGATGGGGTTGTGGTCATGGCAACCGCTGAGCACGCCGGAGGAACTCGTTTCAGAAGATTACGCTTACGCGGTTTGGCTGGAAGGTGCAAATTTCGCAGCGGTCCACTCCTCCTCCACGAAGGTGGAGATCCATAGCAACGGACAGCTGACACGCCATTTGCAGGTTCCCGCAATGCCGGAGTTCCATGATGGAAATCCCCCACGCGTCGGAGCGATCGCTTGGTCAGCTCCTCGCCACGCGCTTCGCGTTGCGGTTCATAATTTCGAGCAGAATACTGCGACGATTTGGGAAGCCTCACTGCCCGATGGCGTGCTGCGCCTGCTACCCGAGTTCGAGCCCGACGCCTGCTGCGTTTTTTGGTCGAAGGATGGAAGAGAGTTCTTTTTTCGGCGCAGCGAGAAGACTTCTCTGAACTACTGGTATACGCGAACAAACTGGCCCGCGTTGTGGGAGCACCCTACGAAAATATCCAGTGCCCCGATCGACGTCACGCACGCAACGGTTGGGCCCGGTAACAAGAATTTATTGGCTATCGGTCTCTATTTCTCGGCGGAGCTCGTGGAATACGACGCGCAAGCCCGGCGCTTCATGCCATTCTTGGGCGGCCTGAAAGGCTTGGAAGTGGACTACTCTCCCGACAGCCAGTGGATCACTTACGTGACTTATCCGGAACGAGTCCTCCACGTGGCCCGTGCAAACGGAACAGAGGCGCGCCCGCTCACGAAACCGCCTCTCCGGGCATTGCAGCCACACTGGTCACCGGACGGAAAGCAGATCGCCTTCATGGGCGGAGGGTCGGACGAACATCGCCACGTCTACATGGTTGGCGCCGACGGGACTGACTTTCGGCAAGTGACCGACTCCAAGTCGGATCAGGGCATACCTACGTGGTCACCGGACGGAAGGAGCATCGTTTACGGCGACTTGTTGTATCGAAGCGATGCAAAAAAGATGGTCGTGCACAAGTGGATTTGCCTACCGGAAACGTCTCGGTGCTACTGGAGTGGACCCCATTTTTGAGACAACCGGTTAACCCCTAAAATTCATCGAAAGGGGAGAATCGGCAAGTGAGGTCAAGACGGAAATTCAGTAAGGAATTCAAGGAGTCGGCGATTCGGCAATGGCGGGACGGGAAGGGCGTAGCCGAGGTGGCGAGAGCGCTCGAGGTGCAGCCTGCGGATCTGTACCGATGGCGGCGCGAACTGGAAGAGCACGGAGCACAGGCCTTTAGCGGGGTGGGTCGGAAGCGCGCC
>JAVHMZ010537593.1:0-13792 GCA_034782995.1 Amazona versicolor
GGTCTGCTCGAACGCCTGCATCCGGTTTTTGAAGGGCGAGTCGAAAGATTCGACGAGGTCCTTCGAAACATCCGTTTCCGGCCTATATCCGGGCAGAGTGTAGTTGATTTTCAGAGCGACTCTCTTTGTGTAAGATCGTAAACCCAAGTCAGAATTTCCGCAACGGCGTTGTAAAGCTCCTCGGGTATCTGAGCATCCACATCGAGCTGGAAGAGGCTGTGCGCGAGCGGAACATTACGAACTACAGGGACGCCATGGTCCTTCGCGAGTCGAATCATTTTCTCGGCAAGTTGCTCCTGGCCCTTAGCTGTTACTTCAGGCGCTTCCATGGTCTTCTCGTCGTAGCGAAGGGCAATAGCAAGGTGGGTTGGATTCACCACAAGCGCGGTTGCTTGCGGCACTCTTTCGGCAATGTTCTGGGTGAGAATCTCGCGATGTATCTGGCGACGACGGGCGCGAATGTGCGGATCGCCTTCCTCCTGCTTCTGTTCGCGCTTAATTTCATCCTTGCTCATCATCAGTTTTTTCAGGTAAAGCTTGCGCTGCAAGAAGTAGTCAGCTCCACCGAGCAGCAAAAACGTTCCGCCGATCGAGAACAATAGAACAGAAACCGCCCGCGACCCGAGAGCGCCAACTTGACCGAGGCCCAGGCGCCCGCTGAGCATGATCTGCGGAAACATGCTCCGCAACACCAGATAAGCCAGCCATAGGATCACGATGAGCTTCACCAGCGTCTTAGCGAATTCGATGTAGGTGCGCGGCTCCAAAAACAACCTCTGAAAGCCCGTGACAGGATTCATGCGTTCGGGCTTGAGCGCCAACACCTCGACGGCGAACAAGGCGCGAACCTGCAAGAAATTTGCCGTAAGTGCGATCAGAACCAAAACACCCAAGAGTGGCATCAGCAGAGCGAAAAACTTCGCGAACCAAGCGCCAGCCCGCTGGAGCAAGACGCCATTTTCTACCGGTCTAACGAGTAATCCCAGGCCGAAGGAGTCGATGGCAGAGGTCTTCCATTGATTGATGAAGACCGCTCCACCCAATGCAAGAATCGTGGCCGTAACCAGAAAGAGAGAGGCCTGGGTGAGATCTGCGCTTTTGAACACCTCGCCCTTTTTGCGAGCATCGCGAAGCTTCTTCTCGGTCGGCTTTTCTGTTTTGTTTTCGGCCATGCAGCGAGCCTGCTATCCAGTTATCGAGCTCTAACGGGAGTTTGTCTCCCGAAGCAGAAATAAATTCTAATTACGCAACACCTCATGCTCGGTAATCGATAACTAGGTGCACGCGAGGAGGAGCACCTTTCGCAATGTCCTTTGGAATAAATCTAGGAGACATCGTCCATGACGCTGCTAATTTCACCGGAGGACTCCTGAATGCCTGGGGCAGCGATGAAGTGCTTGGTGCCGGCAGACAGGACCAAGATACTACGGCTGGCAAATTGGGTGCCGCATTCGGAGACGCGGCAGCCGTCATCCAGGGACTATACGAGACAGGGGCCGGGCTCGGAGGTGAAGTAGGAGGCCTTGCCCTCGACGCAACCGGTGTCGGTGCGGTGGCCGGTGTTCCGGTGAACATTGTTTCTGCCGGCCTGATCGTACACGGTGCCGCGACGTCGCTGACTGGCGTCACACATTTGGCAATGTCCGCGGCCCAGAGTAATCCGGGCGGAACGGGAAGTACGGGTGGCCCGGGGCAGGCTTCGGGATCTCCGAACGCTCCAGGCACGCTAACCGGCAACCTCGACCGACTTTCTCCTGCCGAGCGCGATACCGGAGAGCGCTTCGCGAAGCAGAATAATGTTCACCTGAAAGTTAGCGATCATGTTGGTTCTGAGTATGTTGACGACGCCGGGAAGACCTACGACGCGATGGGAACGCCGGACGCCTATTCGCATTGGCATCCCAATCAGTTCTTTAAGTCCATACGAGACCACTTGAACAAATCGAACGACTACACAATTGTCGATTTCAAAGGGGCGAGTTCCGATCAAGTGCAGCAAATCAAGGACTATGTCTCGAAGCTGGATCCAACCCAGCAGGCCAAAATAAAATACCTGGGAGCGTGAGGACTATATGGCTGTCATTTCATTTTCTGAACACTCGTCTGACGCAGCATGGGTTGTGGCTGGCTGGGCGTTTCGTCAGCTACTGGAAGACACGTTGACCCTCCATCCCGGAGACGCTCAGATGGTCACCATCTTCAAAGAAGCGGAGGCCGTGGGTTATCTCCGGCTGGAAGATCTGGATAGTCTTGCGGGAATAAAGCTCGCCGCCGCGATCAAAGATACGGCATCGGGCATCGCAGCGGGAAGTTTTCAGTCAGGCATTATGAAGCGCTTTGGAGACCAGCAGATGAGCACCGAGTATCTCAGGGGTGTTCAGTTGCTTCTGGAAGCTGCCAGGGCTGCGGAATCCGCGCGCGACAACGCAACTTCCGCCTCCTGACAATCGATAATTTGAGCGAAGCAGGCAATATCGTAAGCGCAAAAGAGAATCGGGAGTTCATTCAATGCCACCACTCGACAGATTGACTTCGTCCAATAACAGCCGCGCGACAAGCGGATATGTGAATGCATCTGCGAACGTTCAGCGAACCGGCATCGTGCCGCCTTCAGAGCGAGATTGGAACAACGTGGCGAAGTACGTATTCGAATACACGTTTGTTCCTTCGGGCGGTTCCTCGGTACCTCCCACCGCCGGCCCTGCCGAAAGTTTGACCTTCGGCTCAAACGACCGTCCTGCTTACGATCCCGATATTCCCAACAATCTCGGCAGTGACGACGGACACGTAGCGGCAAACTCGCTGTTGGGAATGGAACAGTTCGGGCTGGAAAGCAACCCGCTACAAACCGAGATGCAAATTGCAACGCTGACTCTGGGCCAGCACAAGAACGATCCCCAGTTCCTGCAGCAATACCTCAGCACTCTCGGATCTAGCCGAACGGCATCGATTTTCAGTTATGCGGCGAGCCTGGGTAACGTGCAAACACCTTACAACTATGCGGGCGGCGCGGCCGATAGCGGGCAGCTCAAGCAGGAGTATCACAACATTGCCGACGCCCTATCGACACTCGTCAAGAGCGGCAGCTTCAGGCAAGGCGACATGGATCAGTTCGTCGCACAGTTCGCAAAGAACAATCCGCAGGTGAACTTTTTTGCCAAGAACGTCCTCAGTAACGCCTCGCCCCAAGTGAATCAGATGTTCTATCAATCCGCGAAAAACTATGCTTTGCAGAACGCGGACAGCAGCACGGGGCAGGCAATGGCGGCGTATGCGATGCAGGCACTTTCACAGACTTCAAATCCGCTTCCGCAGCTGCAGAGTTTGCCCAAGGACCAGTTTTCCAGCTTAACGAGTGCTGCAATGAAAGGCGCGGCAGCTTACGGCAACCCGCCCACAGTCGAAGAGTTCGCGAAGACCGGTGTCTTTCGTGCGGAGAACGGGCAGGGCGCTCCGCTGGACGGTCTCTCAAACTTGATGTTCAATGCCGCGTATGCAGATATCGGAGATCCCTTTGCGCCTGCGCCGCTCACTACAGATCAGGCTCACGACTTACAGACAAGATTCTTTCAGACGGCCATAAACACACTTCAGAGCGATTCGTCCGTGAAATCGTTCTTCAACGGAAGCGTTGCCATGAAGGACGCTTTGGCGGTCGACTTTCAGCAGGGCTACAACTCGATTGTCAAGGCGTACAGCGGTCCAGATGGTGAACTCAGCAGTGCCGGCATGTCTGCTTTCCGCGAGTTCTTCGCCGACGCCGTTTTCACGCCACCTCCTAGCTCGTATGGGCTCGGTACCGTTCAGATGGTAAAGAATAATCTGGCGAGTTACATTGCTGAAGCAGACAAGTTGCCTTCCAATGCGAAACCGTCCCAGAAGGAAATAGCGTATGCGGAGTCGCTTGGTGAGCAGGCGCAGGCCATGGCTGCCGGGCTGAAAGAATCGTTTGCTTCCATTCTGAGCGGATCCGCAAAAGCTGATCAGGAGACCAAGGACCTGCTCCATTCGCTCATTGCACTCGGCGGCACAGGCGTTGGACTTGCCGGACCCCAAGCTTCGGTGAGCGCAGCGATCGTTGGTCAGGCATTAAATCTCCTGGTCAACTCCAGCTCGGGTTCAGGTCCATCCAATGTTCAGGACGCAGTGCAGAAGCTGGCAAGCCACGGCATCGATGTGAGCCAATACGATCCGGGAGCACTCCACGATCTATCGACCAAGTTACCTAACGCGTATTTCCGCACTCCGCTTCAACTCGGTCTGGATACAGGCGCTACGGTTCTCTATAACAGTTAGCTAGACGTGTTTGGAGGAGCCCGAACGTCCTTTTCTTCTTCGAGGGCGTTCGGGTATTTTTAGCGCACTGCCTCGATAAATCTGTCAAAGCTACGCGCCATTGCCGTAAAAGCAGGTCGCAGCTGGTTTAGAAAAGTGGCAGTAGCAAAGCAGACAAAAGCTAGGCCGATTAGGGTCTTGGCGGTGAATGACTCGGGGCTGATCCGGATTTGTGATGCGATCCGGCCGGCGCTGGCGAACGCAACGTCTACCAGAAAGATGGCCAGCACAACGGGCGCGGCTATTTCGCATGCTAGTAATAAAGCATCGGCGGTCGCCCGAGCGGCCTGTTCTATTAGCGGTAACATTCCGGACGCCATGCGCGGAACCGTCAAAACAGGAATCTGCCGGAAGCTATTCATTAAACCTGCAATAAACAGCAAATGACCCTGCAAGGCGAAGTAGATGACGAGCGCGGCCTGAAATTGTAGGGCGCCGAGAGCGGAAGGATGACCCTCAAGCTGCGGCGCGAGGAAGGTAATTTGGTTCAGCCCGCGTTGCGTATCGATGATAGTTCCTGCCATCTGCACACCGTAGAAGATAAGTTGTGCCAGAAAGCCGATGGTAGATCCCACGACGGCTTCCTTGACCAGTAGTGCGAAGAACAGCAATCCGGAAGCGGGCAGGTTAGCGGCGGCACCCATCAGAGCAGGCAGCATGGCAGCACTGAGGACCAATCCGAGACCGGCTTTCACGTGGCCGGGTACCGACTGGCCGCCCAAGAACGGAGCGAAAACCACGACCGCAGTCACGCGAGCGAATACCAGCGCGAAAAAACCTAACCAGAGCTGTACGTCAAAGTGCAGGCCGATGCCGTTGAGCAGGTTCTGCAAATCCGACAAGAGCGGCATTATCGTGCAAGCGCGATGCTATCGAAGAGAGTCTGAGCGAAACGCACGATCTGCGCGATCATCCAGGGTCCCAGAATCGCAATTGTCACCAATACACCAACCAATTTGGGAACGTAGCTGAGTGTTTGCTCCTGTAGCTGAGTAACTGCCTGAAACATGCTGATGGTGAGGCCGATGACGAGGCTCGCGAGCATAGGCGCTGCCGACAGCAGCAGAACGAGAAATAGCCCTTCCCGCAAAATGGTAATGATCGAGTTAGAGTCCACGAGCTTTCTTCAGGCGTAACTGAGCACGAGACCGCGCACCACGAGAAACCAGCCGTCCACGAGCACGAACAGCAGAATTTTAAAGGGAAGCGAGATCACGCTGGGCGAGAGCATAGTCATTCCCATCGCTAGCAGGACGTTCGCCACTACCATGTCAATCACGATGAATGGCAGAAAAATCAGGAACCCTGCTTGGAAGGCTTCTTTCAACTGACTAGTAACAAACGCCGGAATCAGCACCTGGAAGTAATCCTTTCCGAGCGTTGTACCTGCTGCTGTGTTCGTAGGCGACTTGTTACTTTCCTCCATGCGTGTTCCCAAATTCATAAAAAGCAAACGGTCCTGCGGATGCGCATGCTTTGCCAGAAAGCGCCGTAAGGGTTCTTTGCCTCTATTCACTGCATCGAAGAGATTCTTCACACTCGCCTCGGAAAAGAGGTCTCGCGTGTTCCCGATGGCTCCTGCTTCCTGGTACATGTTACGTGCTACGGGAGTCATGATAAATAGGCTGAGTATAAACGCCAATCCGGTGATGACCTGGTTTGGCGGGACGGCCTGAGTTCCCAAAGCGTTCCGAAGGATGGACAGAACAACCGATATCTTTACGAACGAGGTAAGCATGATGAGCACGAAGGGCGCTAAGGCCAAGCCGCCCAAGACGATTACCATCACCACTGGATTTGGCAAGGCAGACGGGGCAGGCGCACCGGCAGTTTGCGCGATTGCCGCACGGGATGTCCACAGCAGAAGGAAAATTAGCGATGCGCGTTGCATTGCAATTTGGGAGAAGAAGCGGCATCACTTACCTGATCGAAGCCGGACCACTCCTGAGCGCTGAGCGCCGCCAGATGCTGTACACCGGCCTCCGAGCTCGCAATGAGCATATAAGCACTGGCAGCTTTCACGATGTAAAGCGTTTTACGCGGCTCGAGCGGAAATCGCGCGCAGATTTCGATCGGTCCCGCGGCAGGCTTGTTCCACATAGAAATCTTCGGGAGCCAGAAACGAATCGCGACCACTGCCAGCGCCAGGATACCGCCCAACACCAGCATGAGCCGGGTGTATTCCAGCCAGCCGATCGACACAGAGGTCATTGCGCAGTCCAGCTCAAAACGCGAACACCCAGCCGGCCTTCAATCTCGACTAGTTCACCCGCGCCGGCAATCTTGCCATTGACAGCAAGTTGGACGTTTTCCGATTTCCCACGATCCAGCTCGATGATGTTCCCGGGTCTCAGCCTATTCAGTTCCGCCAACGTCATTTCAAGCTGGCTCAATACCACGTGGATGCGAACCGGCAATGTTCCCAGAGTGGGCTTTTGCGAATCGCTCTGTTCAGGACTTTCCGCTTGGCTGTCCATCGTGAGATCGCTCCCTTCGAAATAGTCTTCTATCCTCAGCCGCCGTGGATCTGATTCCGTCAATGCTGCTCGCCATCCGCGTCCGCTGCCTGATGCTCCCGACGGTAGCAGTAATCGGTGTGCTGGAGTGATCAACAGAATGTCGCCGGCTTGAAGTTCAGCGAATTCCTGCAAACTTAAATCAGAGTAGCCGGTGGTCACCGTCAGTGGCCAGTGGACTGGTATTTCAATGGGCCGGTCGTGGCGTGGGAACAGGCGAATTTCCTTTAACAAGCTCGCGGGGAGAAACAACTCGATGGCGCCGGCCGCTCCCGTTAAGCCGAGGGAGCATTCGAGTGAAATTCCCCGGGCGTCTTTCGACAGGCCTTCGAAAGGAGAAAGAGAAAAACGAAATGGGAAATGAAGCTCCCGGTTGGCACGTTCCAGCACCGATAAAAGCAGAAACTCCAGCAGACCAGCATCGGCGGAAACGAGATCGCTGATTTCGGCGTGACTGATTCGATTCACGAGAGCCTTTACAAGGTCTTTCGACACTCCTAGAACAGCCGTCCCGAGACCGGGAGACACTTTGACGCTAAAAAGCTGAGTTCCACCGAACTCGCCTGACTGACGCGCGCCCCAGGAAGCAACGCGAGTCACACCGCTTGCAATCCGAACAGGCTCCTGACGACTCCATTCTTGCCGGCTCGAGAAGGTGAACTGGTAAGGAAAAATCAGGAACTGCGCGTCTTCATTCAAGGTGACGGACTCATGCGGATGAAGCTTGACACCGTTCAGATAGGTGCCATTTGCGCTGCCGAGATCCTGGATGAAATAGCGCGTACCTTGTCTCTTGATGCGCGCATGGTGACGCCCCACACCGACCAACGGAACGACGACATCATTGCTCGATTCCCTTCCGATGCGTACTTCATCTTTTTGAAAGCTCGCTTTGTGGTTGTCGCAAGGTTCGATCTGGTTTGTTTGTTCCAGCAGGATCCTGCGCTCACCGGCTACCTCGAGCAGTGCGCCTAATCCTTCCTGAATCCAAACTCTCCAAGCAGGGCCGGCATCGAAGAGGTCTCCAAAGCGGTTAATTAACTCTACGTCCGTGCGTGAATAACTCTTCAGACCCTCGAAGACAGCGAGACCAGCGCTGGATTCAATCAGGTTCATCCCGGCCACCTGCGCACCGCTAAGTGCGCGACCCGAAGGCCTCTCGTTTCGAGCGCAGAACGTAGATCGGAGAGATTTTTTCGCACGAGACCAGCTATCCAAGGAGCTGAAGTCGAAAACGTAACTGCAATCGATCCTTGCTGGCTCGATACATTTACTTGCAATCCTTCGAGCGTTTGAGAGTTGAACTGGATCTCGATTGAGCGCGCACCATCTGCTTGGTGATAGGAGATGTGCTCTACGGTTTCGGAGGCCAAGCGCTCGACATCAAGCGGCGCTGGAAGTTGTGAGATACGCTCGGGCTGGCGAGTTGCCGGCGACGGATCAAAGACTTGACCCTCAGAGACAAAACCCAACCGCGGCATTGACTCCTTCCGTTTCTCGTCAAGAATTTTGGAGAAAGGATCGCTCTTGTCGGGCTTGCCCTTGGACCCCGCAACGTCAGAGTGCGTGGATTTCTGTTGAACTCCCGGATTCGCTTTCGGAATCTTCATATGCCGGCTCTCCGGCTCAGATACATGTTGGTTCCGAGTTCGTCTTGCTCGAGTACTTCCTTTTTGCCCGCTTCGGCGGCAAAGCGCTTTTCCAGTCTCTCGCGATACTTACTTAGCTTCTCCGCTTCGCGGAAACACTCGGAGGCATAAGTCTGTGCTTCAGCGAGAGTCAGTTCCGCCTCTTCAACTGCGAATTTCTGAACAAGCATTGCACTATGGGCTCGATCGTAATCTTTCTTTAGCGCCGTCAGATAATCGTTTTTTCTCTGAATGTCCGCGCCAGCATTCATTCCTGACACCGGCAGCAGGTCATCCCGCGTCCGGACCATCGCGCACTGAATCCGTGTTCGGTTCTCCGCCAAGCTAAGAAAGGCACTTCGCTGTTCCTGGAGTACTCGTTCTTTTTCAGCGACCATGCTACTGGCCTCTTTGTAGAGATCAAGTTTCTGGTCGAGCAGCGGTTGCAAACGAAACGTGAATGCCTGCATGCGGGCTTTTTCAGAGTATCGATTTCAGACGTTCAAGCGTTTGCGCTGCTGACGCGCGATCGCCGGTAGGTTGCTGCAGAAAGGCGTTTACGACGCCTATTTTGGAAATGGCGAAATCCACCTGTGGGTCGGTGCCTTGCCGGTAAGCGCCAAGAAGGATCAAGTCCTTCTGCTTTGCGTATGTGGCGACCACTTCGCGCATCTTTGCGGCGGCTTGCCGATGTGCGTGGTCGGTTACGGCCGGCATTACACGGCTCACACTCTCCAGGATGTCGATCGCCGGGAAATGTCCCTAGGCAGCAAGCTCGCGGGAAAGAACGATGTGTCCGTCGAGAATCGAGCGGACCTCGTCGGCTACCGGCTCATTCATATCGTCACCCGCGACCAGCACCGTATAGACCGCGGTAATCGACCCCCGGTCGGAGTTACCGGTGCGCTCCAGGAGCTTAGCGAGTTCAGCGAAGACGGAGGGAGTGTAACCTGCTCGGGCAGGCGGTTCACCTGAAGCTAAACCGACCTCGCGCTGCGCTCGTGCAAAACGCGTTACCGAATCCATCATGAGCAAGACTCGTTTGCCGCGATCGCGGAAGTACTCGGCAATCGCGGTGCCGACATAGGCGCTTTTCAAGCGTACGAGAGACGGCTCGTTCGAAGTCGCACACACAACGACGGATCGTTTCAGCCCTTCCTCGCCCAAGCTCTCTTCCAGGAAATCGCGTACTTCACGGCCGCGTTCGCCCACCAGCGTAATGACATTCACGTCCGCTTCGGTGTTGCGGGCGATCATTCCGAGTAAAGTGCTTTTGCCCACCCCAGCCGCCGCGAACAGACCAATGCGCTGACCTTCTCCGCATGTGAGTAGAGAATCCACTGCCCTAACGCCTAGGGATATGGGTTTCGTAATACGGTTTCGCTGCAGGGGGTCGGGTGGCCGGCCGTAAACCGGGTATGCCTCAAAGCATTTGAGCGGCCCTTTCTCGCGCGCGTCCATCGGTTCGCCCAATCCATTCAGCACGCGACCGAGCAGCCCCTCGCCCACATTGATCGTGAGGGAACGGCCAGTGGGAATGACTTCACTCTCCGGGCCGATATCTGCCAGCTCCCCTAGGGGCATGAGAAGCACGTCACCGCCCTGGAAACCTACCACCTCGGCTTTTACCGCAACCGGCGAACGCGAATTGTGGATCAGGCACAATTCGCCGACCCACGCTTCCGGCACGATTGCTCTTACCAGCAGACCGATTGCTTCTTTGACCCGGCCCTTCGAACTGACCGGCGACATCTCATCAATCTTGCTCAGATATGGGCCGATATCGAGCGTAGGCGTAGCGCTCATACTGACATCTTAAGTGTGAGTATGCGTTCCATGTTTTTCAACTGGGTCTCAAGCCTAGCGTCGATCACGCCGATATCACTCTCGACAATACAATCGCTCTGGGCTAAGGAGGTATTAGCAACAACTTCGACCTCGCGAGCCGAAGCGGGAGGGATATTCAGAGTGGAGAGACGCTCGTTAACAAGACCTGTGGCGGTCGGATGTACCTGAATGATCAGACCTTTGGCCCGACGCGCCGAGCGCAGCGCTTCCCTCACAATCCCCACGATGGCATCAGGTGCGGTCCGCAATTCTTCGCCGATCAGTTTCTCAGCGATCCGGACTGACAGTCTGAGGAGAGCGGTTTCGTTGCCAGCGATGTACTCGTCGCGCGCTTGCCACGCTTGGGCCAAGGCGTCATTCCACTGACCGGTGCCCGTCTGATAGCCGCTTTCCCTTGCCGACTCGAACATGCTTTCTGCCGTTCGCCGGGCCCCGCTGATAATCGCTTGCGCCTGGTTTTGGGCATCCGCCACGATGGCGCTCGCATCCTGGCAGGCAATCTGCACGCTGCGTTTGATTACGGCGGAGCCGCCCATAGCGTCCAGAGTTCGCGCCTTGATTACGTTCGAGGACATAACCCTATATGTGTGCTAAAGCCGACAGCTCGTCCACTTCGCGCCGTTCTCGCCAGAGCTGACGGATTTCGCCAGCTGCCATACCCTTTACTCCGTCCAACGCGGCTTTAACCTCGGCCAACTTTTCGGTATCGAGCATCTCAACAATCTTCTCAACGCGATCAGCGCCCTTTAACAGCAGAGAGTACGCAAAAGCTTCGGCACAGCTCATAACTCAAGTATTTCCTTCCAAACGACCGATATTGTCCGAAGCCTGGGCCAATTCACGTTCGAGCGAGCTAATTCGAAGAGCACGGCGCCTGCTCACAATCAGGGCGCTGAGGGCTCCCGCGCTCGTGATAGCCGAAAGCACAAGCGCGCCGACCGTGATCCACTCCCGAGTCGCCAGCGGTCCAAGCATCTCAGGAGGTAGAGGCCTCTCGTTGGTCTTCTTCTGCACTACGTTCACGTTCGCTGCGGCAAGTCCTTCGACGCTCTTTGACACCAGCCCGCGAAGTTCCTCATCGGTTAGGGGCGGCTTGTCGCCTCGATAGCGAACCAGAACGGAAGCAGTCGTCGGAGCTTTGTCCTTCTCGTCGATCAGGGAAGTATTGTCGGGAAGCACGACATGCACTCTGGCATCGACGACTCCGGGCAGCGACCGAAGGGTTCGCGTCAGTTCGCCAGCCACGCCGACCACCATGCGTGCTTTCTCCTCAGCTGCGGTCGGAATCATTCGCGAGCTTTTAAATACGTCGTCGAGCCCTTGCACTTTCTCGTGCGGCAGGCCGTGCTCACGTAGTATCTTCCAGGCGGCCACCGTCTGTTCGCCTCCACCTCTGACCCGTACCTGCCACAACGTGCTGTCTTTCTTGCCCAGCGCATCCGGTTCCGCAAAAGCATCGATGCCGCTCTCGCGAAGTGTAACAACGATTTCCTGCGCTTCAGGCTCGGAAAGACCAGTCTCAATTCTGCGGGTACAGGCCGAGAAGAGAGGAATGAGCAGCACGAGCAGGAAGAGTCTCTTCATCGGTCTTGTTTAATTCAATGCTATTCCTTTAGAGCTGAGTCTGTAATAGAGAGCGTACGCCGTTAGTAGCCTGGTCGACGACTTTAGAGAGCAGTTCCAACTCTTCGCCTATTTGATAGATGTCGTTTTGAAGCTTCAGCAACTGCACGGGATCTTTTTGCGGCCCGGCTTGATGGAGATTGCTGCCTATCAACTGAAACTGCGTCTCCAGCAACTGCAGCCGGTTACGCAGTGGCGCGGCCGTGGTCGGGGGCTTGACCGTCGCGAGCTGCACGTTCAAGCGGGAAAGCGAATTGACCACGTGGTCGACTTTGGGTTGCAGAACTTTCGCCGAGGCGGGTGAGACCGGGCCGAAAGACAAAGAAGGGGGTTTTGCGGACGGCTGGCTAATCGCTTGCTGCGATGTCGGTACCTGTTGACGAGCCGCTTGATCTCGTACCTTGCTGAATGCGCTCGGACCAGTTCCCAGGGCTCTTTGGGCCGGCGATTCAACAATTTGTCCGGATTTCAGAAGTGCGTTTGCCGGCAGTGGTGACATGCCTTTACTTGAATTATCGGGACATCGATTGGAAAGTTGCTCGGAAAGAGAGGAAGGTTGGCAGCGCGCCTGGAACTGAGGCTTATTAAAATGTAGTGCTGTAACGAATGTGAATCCTGACTGACAAAAGGCGTTCTCTGAATTCCTATTGTCTCGGGCAGCTTGTGATGACGAGCCTAATCGAATCGCACATCCCCTACGCACATGCGGTCGCGGCCGAAGTGCTATCGCGCTTTCCGGCACATGTTGACCGGCAGGATGTGCATGCCGCGGCCGAATTCGGTTTAGTGCAAGCTGCGAATGCTTACGACGCGAGCCGGGGTGTGGCATTCACCACCTTCGCCTACTATCGGATCCGCGGTGCTGTGTTTGATTTATTGCGTGAAACCATTAAGGCCAGTCGTTTCGAGGAAGCTGCCAACGAATACATGACAGACTTTTCGGCAGCCGCCGGCAATCCTTCCGAGATTGAAATTAAGAACCTGACATCGGGAGTTGTTGCCTGCTACTTTCTCTCCTTCGAAAAGCTCTCGGCGGAACCCCAGGCTCGAACTGCTGAGGCGCCCTCGGACACTTTGCTGAGACGGGAGCAGGAGAAAGGAATCAGAGAGGCGTTGAAGACGCTTCCCGAACGAAATCGGAAGGTCTTGGAGGCGTACTACTTTGAAGATCTCACCTTGGAAGAAATCGGCAAGCGATTGGGTCTTTCAAAATCCTGGGTATCGCGCATGCACGCGAAGGGTCTTGAGATGCTCCGCCCGGCCGTGGAACGTATGTTGTCTTCACCGGCTGATAGACTGAGGACGCAGACAGGTGCCCCAAGCGCTTAGGTTGCGCATCCGGGGGGGCCTTCTGTGCGGCAACGCACGAGGAACGGCAGCGCCTCGTGGGAGGAACAAACTGCTGCTTTGCAAGTCGCGGGCCGAGGTCTTTCCATTTGTGCCATTAGTGAAGGTTCGAAGGTGCAAACATGGATCACAGCCTAACCGCCTTCATTGGCGACGGACCGGCCGATTCCGCCGTTCTGCAGACCTTCCGGCGCGTGCTCGAGGCGCTCAGCGCCATTCACGCCGCCAACGCCTCGCATCCGCCGTTATCGCCGAAGACGATCAGGCTGGACGAGCAGAATCACCCGCAAATCCAATCATCATGCCGACCGCCTGAAATGGCCGACACGGTTGCATTCGGGTCGCTGAAGTACTCGGCGCCGGAGACCTTTGTTGCTGGCAGCGGAAGCTCTTCTTGTGAAGTCGTCGATTGCTATGTGCTGGGGTTCATTTTCTACGAAATCCTTATCGGCAGGCGCTCATTCGTTGCTCAATTCGAAGCCCTCGAAAACGGAA
>JAVHMZ010537701.1:0-34606 GCA_034782995.1 Amazona versicolor
GCACGCTTCTGGCTCGCGGTCGGCGCCGCCACGTGTGGGTTCAAACCTGGGATGAACCAACCTTCGCCAATTCGACCGAAGGCGACAACGTCGACGGCGACGACCTGAATATCCGCCGCGCCGCCGTTGAAGCTCTCGGCCCGTACAATGGATCGGTCATTGTGGTCGACCCGAACTCCGGCCGGGTGCTCACGATGGTCAACCAAAAGCTCGCGCTGGGTCCTGGTTTTCAACCCTGTTCCACGATCAAGCTCACGGTGGCTCTCGCCGGCTTGAAGGAGAATGTAGTTCCGCAGTTTTCTATTTTCCAAATCGCGCACAGAAACTTCATGGACCTGACGGAGGCTCTCGCGCGCTCGAACAACTTTTATTTCGCTTCGCTCGGACAGAAGCTCGGTTACGACAAGGTGGCGTACTACGCTCACCAGTTCGGTTATGGAGAAAAAGCCGGTTGGAACATCGCCGGCGAGCAATCTGGCTCTTTTCCGTCCGCACCTCCAAAAAATGGTGGCGTCGGAATGCTGACCAGCTTCGGCGAGGAAATTCACCAGACACCGCTCGAGCTTGCCGCCTTGGTGAGCGCGATTGCCAATGGCGGGAAACTCTACTACCTGCAATATCCACGTAACCCTAAGGAAGCCGAGGAATTTCAGCCCAAGCTGAAACGCACCCTTGACATCGCTTCGCTCATCCCCGAGATTAAGCCTGGAATGCAAGGCGCTGTCGAGTTCGGAACAGCCCGCCGCGCTAAACAGGAGCTCCCAATCCTCGGCAAGACGGGAACCTGCAGCGAGGGCCGGACTCGCCTTGGCTGGTTCGGATCCTATAACGACGTGGGTGATCGGAAACTTGTCGTGGTTGTCATGCTGACCGGAGGGCGTCCTTCTATTGGTCCCATGGCGGCTGGCGTTGCTGGCGATGTGTACCGCAAGCTGGCCGAAGAACGAGTTTTAACTCTTAACCAGCCGTTACTGCCCACGGATCTCGTGGCTGCCCATATCTGCTGCATCAGCCAGTGAGTATCCTCGGCACGGCTTTGCTTGTCCTGGCTGTCGCTGATATCAGCGGCAAATGGACGTTTCACACAAAGTTTTTCCTGGGCAGCGGCGACCCCAAATTCGAGTTCAAGCAGAATGGCGAATCCTTAACCGGCACTTACCGCGGCCGTTTCGGTGAAGCTCCTCTAACTGGATCAGTCAAAGGCGATCAAGTGGAGTTCACCGTCAACGGCGAGCAAGGCAAGGCCGAGTACTCCGGGACGGTGACCGGTAGTCAGATGAAGGGCTCGACGAAATACCCGAAACCACTCGGAACCGGACATTTTGAAGGTAAGCGCGACCCGTAGCGCCCCTTACACAACTATTACAATCGCCTCCTTCGCTCGCTGCTAGTTTGGAGAAGCAGTCTTCCATCTCAAATGACCGAAACCGTTCTCCCCGTGTCCGGCAAGGGCGCTCCCCCTAACTGGGCTGTGATCAGTTTTCTAGCTGTTTTCCATGCGGGCGCGATCGCCGCATTCTTCTTTGTTGATTGGAAGGCCATTGCCGTTGCCTTCGTTTTGAACTGGGTTGCGTTGTGCCTGGGAATCGGAATGGCCTATCACCGGTTGTTGACACACCGCTCCTATAAGGTTCCAAAGTGGATTGAATACTTCCTCACCGTTTGCGCCACGCTCTCGCTCGAAGGCGGTCCGCTCTTTTGGGTTGCGACACATCGTCTGCATCATCAGTTTTCCGATCGTCCCGGCGACCCGCATTCCCCTCGTGAAGGTGGCTTCTGGGTGCATGTCGGTTGGATCATGGTTGGCGAGTCAAAACATTCCAACACGAAGCTCATGGCGAAGTATGCTCCCGATCTCGCTCGTGATCCCATCCACTGCCTGATCAACACCTATCACTGGGTGCCCGCCACAGCCCTTGGGTTAGTGTTGTTCGCAATTGGAGGATGGCCCATGCTGCTTTGGCCGATCTTCTTCCGCGTGACGCTCGGGCTGCATTTCACCTGGTTGGTGAACTCCGCAACGCACATGTGGGGCTCTCGCCGCTTCGCAACTCGCGATGATTCCCGGAACAGCTTTTGGGTAGCCCTTCTGACGTTTGGCGAAGGCTGGCACAACAACCATCACGCTCATCCGGTTTCCGCCCGGCACGGCCTCGCGTGGTATGAGCTCGATATCACCTGGCTTCACATTCGCCTCTTGAAAGCGCTCGGGTTTGCGGGTCAAGTCAACGTTGCGGCGCTTCCGGAAGAGCAATCCGAGCGCGCCGCCGCCTAGCTTTTTCCGCGCGTGTCAAACTGAAGACTGGATGGTCCTCTGAGGGCATCGCCGCTCCAAAGTCGTCTTTATCGCCATTGGCATCTGCGTGGTGGCTCTTGCCGTCACGTTGAATGTCGGCTGGATCGTGCTGAATTGGCGGACCGGCCTGCTCATGATTTTGGGGGCGTTGTTCTTCGCCCTCGTCATCACGGGCGTCGTCCTCAACACCATCTTTCTCGTCCGCGAAGTCCGGCGAAATGAACAGCATGATGCGTTCATCAATTCCGTGACGCACGAACTGAAAACCCCGATCGCTTCCATCCGTCTCTATCTGGAGACGCTACAGAAACGCTCTCTCGAAGAAGGCAAGCGACAGGAGTTTTATGGGATCATGCTTGAGGACAGCGCCCGGTTGCTCGAAACCATCGAGCAGGTCCTCCGAGCCGGACAGGTTGGTCCTCGCCGCAAGCTCGATCGCGAACGGATCAAGGTTCCGGAATTGCTCGTCGAGTGCGTCCAACTTGCTCGCCTCCGTCATCACTTACACCCGGAAGCTGTGGGCTTCGAGGACCGGTCATCGACCGCCGAGATCTTGGCTGCGCCGGATGAAATCAAAATCGCGGTTACCAATCTAATCGATAACGCCATTAAATATTCGGGTAAAGAGCCTCGCGTAGAAGTAGTCTGCGAGCAGCCCAATGCAAAACGGGTCCTGGTCCGGGTGAAGGATCAAGGAGTCGGTATCTCACCGGCGGAGCTGAAGCGCGTCTTTCGCCGGTTCTACCGGATCCCAGGAGGCGTCGCGCGCCGTGTGAAAGGGACCGGGCTGGGACTGTTTATCGTTTGGACGGTGGCGCGGCGTCACGGCGGTCACGCTTTCGCCGAGAGCCCCGGCGTCGGATTCGGTAGTACGTTCACTCTCGAATTACCCGCTGCGCCGCGAACCCTTCCGCAATGAGCAGCCGCATCCTTATCGTCGAGGATGAGGCGCATTTGGCGGATGGTCTCCGATTCAATCTCGAAGCCGAAGGTTATTCCGCGGACATCGTCGATACCGGCGAAGACGCGCTCGGCCGCGCTGCTCAATTCGACGCCTTGATAGTAGATGTGATGCTCCCCGGCATCAACGGGTTCGAAGCGGTCTCGCAGTTGCGCCGAGAGGGATGTTTTGTGCCCGTGCTCATGCTCACCGCGCGGAGCCGCCCGGAAGACGTGCTGGCCGGATTCAATGCGGGCGCTGACGATTACCTACCCAAGCCGTTCGATCTTTCCATTTTGCTCGCGCGTGTCGGCGGTCTGCTTCGCCGTTCGGCATGGCTTCGTCAGGTGACAGCAGATGATCGTGGGGTGCTGCGCACAAACGGGCGTGAGATCGATTTCAGAGCCATGGAAATTCGCCATGGCGATCGTGTGTTCTCGTTGACTCTGATGGAGGCGAATCTTCTACGTTACCTCTTCCAGCATGCCGGTGAAGTGATTTCCCGGCAGAAGCTACTCGAAGATGTCTGGGGAGTGCGCGAGGATACTGACACGCGCGCGATCGACAACTTCATCGTGCGGCTCCGCAAATATCTCGAAGACGAACCCACGCAGCCCCAGAATCTGCTCACGGTTCGCGGCGTCGGCTACCGTTTCGTTATCGGCCAGACTCGTTCTTTCGGAAAATGAAGATGTGTTGCCGCGGCAGCGTTTCAATTCGTTTCGCGAGCTGAAACCCAGCCGGCTCAATCTCCGCGACCACTTGTTTCGTGGTCATCTTGTGTTCCGAGCGAATCGGCAAATCGGCATCCTCGCCGCGAAATTCCAGAAGCACAAGCCGCCCATTGGCCTTGAGACTTTCTCGCAATTTCGCGAGCATCTCCTGCGGATGAGAGAACTCGTGATAAACATCCACCATCAGGATGAGGTCGGCGCAGTTCGGCGGTAAGTGCGGATCTGTTTCCGAGCCGAGCACAGCAATAACATTTTTCATACCGCGGTCGTCGACATTTTTCTTGAGTAAGTCGATCATCCCCCGCTGGATATCATTCGCATAGACCTTGCCTTCCGGGCCCACGCGTTTGGCAAGCCGCAGTGTGTAGAACCCCACTCCGGCGCCGATATCCGCGACCGCGGAACCCCGCGCTATGCCGATCGCATCAAGGGCTGCATCCGGATGTTCCTCAGCTTCGCGTTCAGGACGAGTCAGCCAGTCGGCGCCGCCAACTCCCATGACGGGCGCGATCTCGCGATGCGTAATGGGATGCTGGTCCTGCGCCCGGCACTGGGCAAGTGCAAGTAGCGCGAGAAGCGTGAATTGCTTCATGCCGCCGAGGCCTCGACTGTTCGGAGGGAATCAATCGCGACATAAGCGCAAGCGGTAATCACTAGAAACATAGTCAAGACTTCACTATCGCCCAGGTTCAACTCGAACGCGCCTTCAACGGAGATGGCGAGGACGCAAGCGATGGAAGCAAGCAAGATAAATCGAGTGTCGCCGCGGACCTTCGGAAGGCGACGAAGGGCTCGCAAACAATCGAATACAATCAGCCCGAGCATTGCGAGCAACGCAAGCAGAGCGGGTACTCCGCGCTCAGCCGCGTAATGGAAGTAGATGCTGTGGAGGTGACCATAATAGCCAGGCGGCAACGGACGCGGAATTTCGGAAGGAACCCAACGGAAGAACTGCTGATGCACTTGCTCCGGTCCCAGCCCAAGTAGCGGGTGCGCTTCGATCATGCGCAGTCCCGTGCGCCAGACAACAAAGCGGAAGTCGTTTGAGTCGACATCCTTCCGAGGCCGCACAATGGACTCAGCCCGCGCGCGTATCGAGGACGGCGCCACAGCAAACGCAAGCACCGCCAACACCGGAATCACCAGCACGAGAAGCCGGCTCCGGTGCCATGCTAGGAAAACGAGGGCGACAAAGCTCGCAATCCATACCGAACGCGTATCGCTAAGGAGCAAGGCCGTGCCCATTGCCGCGACCCCCACGAGCCACGCCGTAGTCCAGCTCTTGCGCTGCAGCGTTCCGAAGAGCAAATACGCAACGAGAATGAGGAGCACCAGCATCTCTTCGCCCGAAAACGTCATCCAGTGGCCCATTGTTCCTGTGATGCGTCCGTTGAGATAAAACTCGTAAAAATTCCGGTGTAGCTGTTGCGCGTCGCGATACTTCTGGACGAATTGCGTGATGCCGATCAAGCTTGTGAGACTCGCCCCTGCGCACCATGTCAAGAACAGATTGCGAACTGTCCAGACATGCCTAACAACGGAAAAGATCACCGGAAGCATGAGATAGACATACATCTTTTTGACTTGAGGTAACCCCGCCCGCAAGTCGCCCGAGGCGAGAAGCGACGCAACCGTGAGAAGCAGAAAAGCCGCTAGCGGAAGCGCAGCGCGCGGCTGTTTTATGGGATAACGTGCGAGAAGAAGCGCGCAAAACGACAAGCCCAGGAGAATCTGGCTGACCGCGATCGAGAAGAGTATTGCAACCGCCGATCCGGAAGCCGCCCAGAACGCGACCGACGCGAGAACGTGACGGATGCGCGCGCTGGGCAATAGCAAACTGCCAGTATCGCAACCAGTTGGACGACGTTGTACCATAAAGTGGTTCACACATGAAAGTTCTATCGGACTGGTTCGCGGGCGAACGCGAAACCGAGCAGCTGGTTAGTCTTCTCGATTCCCAGCGCATCCCGTCCCATGTTGCGATCATCATGGATGGAAATGGACGTTGGGCAAGCCAGCGAGGTTTGCCGCGCATCGCCGGGCACCGCGCTGGCGTGAACCCAGTACGCGAGTCGGTCGAGACCTGCGCGCAACTTGGCGTAGAAGCGCTCACGCTTTACGCGTTCTCCGTCGAAAACTGGAAGCGTCCGCGAGCCGAAGTAGATACTCTTTGGCGATTGTTGCGGTTCTACCTGCGCCGCGAAGTTCCGGAACTACACCGCAATGGAGTGGTGCTTCGCGTCATCGGGCGCCTCGACGAGCTTCCTGCCAAAGTACGCGAGGAAATCGAGCACGCCGAGCGAAACACTCGGAACAACGGAGGAATGCGTCTGAATTTGGCGATTAATTATGGTGGGCGCGCCGAAATGGTGGACGCGGTCAACGCCGCGATTGAAGAAGCGCGTCTGGCCGGGACCCTCGGTTCGCTGCGTGTGAGCGAAGAGCTGATTTCCGCCAATCTCTACACAGCGGACCTCCCGGATCCGGACCTATTGATTCGCACGTCAGGAGAAATGCGCGTCAGTAACTTCCTTTTGTGGCAGATTGCTTATTCCGAACTATACGTTACTGACACGCTTTGGCCGGATTTTAATCGCATGGAGTTGGTCCGCGCGCTCCTGGATTACCAGAAACGTGAACGCCGCTTCGGTGGACTGAGTAATCGCGGGCTCACTCGCCTGACCGATCTCGCCTCTGTTCCCCTTTCAGCTCTCGGAGAAGAATGGATTGAGGAGACCGTCGTCTCCTCGCAATGAAACGCGTCGCAACGGCCGCGGTACTCATTCCCGTGGTCCTGGGCGCGATCTTTTTCGCGCCGTGGTGGGGATTACTCGTCGTGATCGGGATCTTCGCCACCCTTTGCTTTGCCGAGTACGGTCAGACGTTACAGGTTGGCCGGTACGCGTGCACTTTGGGACTCATCGCCGGTTGGACACTGCTGTGGACACCGCCTGACCGCATCGTCCTTCCCACTCTTCTCTTCGCTCTTGCCGCTTTAGCCCTGCCTCTCCGCGAGCACGACCCAGGGCCAGCGCTGAACCGTTCCGCTCTGATGTTTCTTGGAGTGCTTTACACCTTCGGCTCATTGAAAACAGCTTACTTACTGGCGCTGCGGAGCCCATGGTGGCTCTTCTTCGCGCTCTCGATCAATTGGGTGGGCGATTCCGGTGCTTATTACATCGGATCGTACTTCGGCAAACATAAGCTCGCGCCGCGCATTAGCCCAGGCAAGAGCTGGGAAGGGACGATTGCTTCGGTAATCTGCTCCACTCTCTTTGCAGTGATTACCTTTCCCAGTCTTCAGTCAGTTTCTGCGATCATGACAGCCGCCTTGGCGATGGCTGGAAATGTCGCGGGGCAGATAGGTGACTTGGCCGAATCCGCCCTCAAACGCGGAATGGGCGTGAAGGATAGCGGAAACCTGCTACCAGGCCACGGAGGCATGCTGGACCGTCTAGACAGCACCCTGTTTACGCTTCCAGTTGTATATGCACTGATTACTTTCTTGCACCTATAGAGGGCAAGATGACTTGTTTTCGCCTACTGCGGTAAAGCGGCGCCGCCGAGCGCAAACTTCGGGAGATCGGGATTTTCGTCACGTCGAACCCAAGCTTTTCGGGGTTGATCTCCACCAGAAAACGGCGCGGGACTGATTAGGCGGTAGCGAGCTCCGTCCATCTCGAATTTCAGTTCGCCCCAAGTTGCCTGCCCTTCTATCGCACCGGGGAACGGATGTAATGCGAAGAGAAACTTTTCATTTGTTCCGGTTGTCAGCCAAACACATTCATGATCGACTGAAGCGATGGACGTCGCGCCTTCCCAATCGAAGATCAGTTCGTTACCGCGGACGAGAGCTGGGCTTCTCACAATAAACTGATCCGGGTTCAATTCGAGCGGCTGTCCCCAGGCGATCTTGGGCTGATGATCCTCGATACGTCCCATGAGGTGAATCGTGCCAACACCTCCCACCGGAATATCGAGAGCCTGACCCGGGATAAACGTGATCTCCTTTGCATCTTGCATCGATAGTTGTTGACCTCGTAATTCACGGTAATCGGGCACCGCCTGCGCTTTCACTCGCAGGAACACGTGATCTTCCGCGACATGCGTTACGGCAACCCGGATAGCGATTCCGTTCAGAGGACCGCCAGGCATCTGAATCTGCTGTTGATCGTAACCGTCCCTTGCCAAATCCCAACTCAGCGGAATTTTATGTTCGTTCAGTCCGATCCCAAACAGGAACCACATCGGCTTTGCTCCAGCGCGCATCAGCGGGATCGCGGCGATCAGGACAGCCAAGGTGCAGAATAAGATCCAGATGACATAGCGGGGCACAGGTACGCTCTGCCAGAGATGCGCCCATCTGCGAGAAGGTGAGCGCGGGGTTTTGTTCAACAACGCAGCGGGAAGGAAAGCGGGCGTTTCCTCCATACTCGCCGCTAGCCGCAACTCCGCACTCATGTCGGAGTACGCTCGCAACTTGGACCGGCATTCAGCGCATTCGGAGATGTGCTCGGCGGCCTGGCGCGGCACTTCCTCACCGTCGAAAAGCGCGGACACAAACACTTCACTCTCTTTACAACTCATAAACGCTCCTTTCCCTTGATCCACACCAACCGCATCTGCGCTCGCGCATTTGACAGTCTCGACCGAACCGTTCCTACTGGGATGTGCAACATGTTCGCTAGCTCCTGATAGGAGTAGCCCTCCACTTCGCGCAACCAAAGAATCTCCCGAAGATCGGGATGAAGGTGGTGGAGCGCATCGATGATCAGAACGCGTTCATTCACTTCTCCTGCTCGATCGCCGTCAACGACAGTTTCACGGGACGCCGGTTGCCGGCGGCGCCATTCAGAAGCTTTCTTCCGCGCCACTCCGAATAAGTACGCACGCAGACTGGCGCGGGCTGGATCGTAGCGTGTGGGCCGCTGCCAGTGGTGGAGGAAAGTCTCCTGGGTCACGTCGTCAGCAGCTGCTCCGTCCCGGAGCAGAACTCGTAACAGCCGGCGAATGGGCCAGGAGTGCTCACTATAGATCCGCTGCGCTTCCGTGTCTTCCATCTGCGCTTCCGTCTACGGTTGGCACTAAGCGGGGCAAAAGTTCACGGCTTAAGAAAAACTGGGCGGGTGACTGTTGATCCGGGCGTTTCCATGGGAATCTTAGCGCTCCCGGTTTTTCCGTTCATCTCACAAACCTGTGAGGAATTTGGTTTTGGTTCTGGGCGATCAACTCGATCGTTCTTCGGCCGCATTCGACGGTTTTGATACAAAGCAGGATGCAGTCTGGATGGCCGAGGTGCAGGAAGAGGCAACTTACGCCTGGAGCCACAAAGCGCGCATTGTGCTCTTCTTCAGTGCGATGCGGCACTTTGCCGAATCCCTCAAACACGAGAACATTTGTGTGGCGTATCATTACATCGAAGACCAGCAAAATCCAGGTAGTTTCGCGGCGGAACTCGAAGAAGCCGTTCACCGTTTGCGTCCGCAGCGCCTCATCGTGATTGAGCCTGGAGAATGGCGCGTGCGCGATTCACTCACTCGCGCGGCTGAAGACTTGCGCGTCCCGCTCGAGATCCGCCCAGACCGCAGCTTTTTGTGCAGCACGGCCGAGTTTAAAGAATGGGCCAACGATAAGAAACAGTTGCGCATGGAATTTTTCTACCGCTACATGCGGGCGCGCCAGAACGTGCTGATGGAGAGGTCGCAGCCGCTCAACGGAAAATGGAATTACGATGCGAGCAATCGCGGCAGCTTCGGTAAGAAAGGGCCGGCGCGACTTCCGCAGTGCACGACGTTTCCGCCTGATGATATTACTCGCGAGGTGATTCGCGTGGTGGAAAAGCTATTCCCAGAGCATCCAGGAGAGTTGCACTCGTTTGACTTCCCTGTCACTCCGGCACAAGCCAGGAGGGCGTTGGCGGATTTTGTCGCGGAAGCTCTGCCTCACTTCGGGCGATATCAGGATGCGATGTGGACGGATGAGCCGCTGCTCTACCATTCACGTTTGTCGTCGGCGATGAACTTGAAGTTGATCAATCCGCGCGTCGTAATCCGCGCAGCCGAACAGGCGTATCATGACCGGCACGCCGACATCGAATCAGTCGAGGGTTTCATTCGTCAGATACTCGGGTGGCGCGAGTATGTACGAGGCGTGTATTGGCTCTACATGCCCGAATACCTCGAACGTAACTATCTCGACGCGCACGAACCTCTCCCCTGGCTTTATTGGGACGGGAAAACCGATATGGAGTGCATGCGCCAATCAGTCGGGCAAACACTGAAGTACGGATACGCGCACCACATACAACGTCTCATGGTGACCGGATTATTTTCGTTACTGCTCGGCGTGGAGCCGAAGGAGATACATAAGTGGTATCTGGCGATTTATGTCGATGCGGTCGAGTGGGTGGAACTGCCCAACACGACCGGGCTCTCACAATACTCTGATCACGGTGTGATGGGATCGAAGCCGTATATCGCGAGCGGTAAATACATTCAGCGGATGAGCAATTACTGCTCGCATTGCCGCTACAATCCAACGAAAGCTTCGGGCGAACGCGCCTGCCCATTCACCACGCTGTACTGGGATTTCCTGATGCGGCACAGGACAATGTTGGCTTCCAATCCTCGGACGCTCATGCAAGTGCGCAATGTCGAGCGAATCAAGAATGCCGAACAAGCGCGTATCCGCGAACAGGCGGCTGACCTCAGGAAGCGATTGCACGCCGGTGGAGAATGCCTGTCCTGATACGCAGGCTTTGGCTGCCGCGGTCCGCTCACGACGTGTTCGCTTGGCATGAGGATCCTGGAACGCTCCCCAAACTGATTCCCCCAACTGATCCCGTTCGTCTAGTGGACCATCGTCCCGGGCGGCAAGGCCTGCTCGGGGACAACGCGCGCATTGTGTTCGAGCTCGGCTATTGGCCGTTTCGGATGCACTGGATCGCGCTCCATGAGGGGTTTATAAGCGATCGCCGTTTCATCGACGTTCAGGCGCATGGACCATTTGCGTTTTGGCGCCACACGCACACGATCACTCCCGCAGGAGACAGCGCGAGCATGCTCGAAGATCATGTCGAATACGCGCTCCCGTTCGGAACTGCAGGTCATGTGGCGGCACACTCGTTTGTACGGCGGCGTCTCGAGCGCATGTTTGATTTTCGGCATCAGGTCACTCGCGAAGCGCTTGGATAACACGAGAGCGCTACGCTGTTTCAAATGAAACATGCCGGGCGTCTCTGTGGCAGCTTACTTCTTTTCTGCTCAATCGGAGCGGCTCAAAATGCGATTCGTGGCTTTCCGCCGACTGCACTCGAGCAGGAACGCAAGTGGGAAGACACAGCTCGCAGCCTTCCGGATCCAGCGCGCATTGGCCGCTATTTGGAGCACATGTCCAAGAAGCCGCATCTCGCCGGCACACCCGGTTCGCGCGCGGTGGCCGAATACGCGCTCGGACTCTTGAAGGAATGGGGGTTGGACGCGTACCTCGAGGAGTATGAGGCGCTCCTGCCGACTCCGAATGAGCGCTCATTAGAATTGGTTTCGCCGAGAGCCTTCCGAGCTAGCATTGCGGAACCGCCCATCACCGCCGATCCCACGTCCTTCGATAAGGATCAAGCGCCGCCTTACAACGCCTTCTCCGGCTCAGGCGACGTCACCGCCCCTCTGGTTTATGCAAACTATGGCATGCCGGGCGACTACGATTACCTGGCGAAGATCGGCGTCGATGTGAAAGGAAAGATTGTAATCACGCGTTACGGCGGCGGATGGCGTGGTTTGAAGCCAAGGCTTGCCGCCGAACATGGCGCTGTTGGTTGTTTGATCTATTCCGATCCGAAGGACGACGGATATTACCGTGGTGATGTTTACCCGAAAGGTATGTGGCGGCCGCCTGCCGGTGTGCAGCGGGGCAGCGTTGTAGATATGACGCTCTACCCTGGTGATCCACTTTCGCCCGGCTGGGCTTCAGAGAAAGGCTCGCGAAAGCTGGCGCTAAGTGAAGCTCGCACTCTGATGAAAATTCCGGTGCTGCCGATTTCGTACGGCGATGCGATGCCATTCATGCAGGCGCTCACGGGACACGTCGTCCCGGAAGACTGGCGCGGTGCGTTCGGATTTACATACCATGTGGGATCCGGAAATGAAAAGGCGCGGCTCAGAGTGGAGATGAACAACTCCATTCACCCGCTCTTCGACGTCGTGGCGCGCGTTCCCGGGCAACAGTTCCCTGACGAATGGATACTCGCGGGCAATCATCATGATGCGTGGGTGCATGGCGCCCTCGATCCGCTGAGTGGTGCTTCCGCGCTACTTGAAACCGCGCGCACGCTCGCGCAGCTATACAAGCAGGGATGGAGGCCGCGGCGAACGATCATTCTCGCACTTTGGGACGGTGAAGAGTTCGGGCTGGTGGGCTCCACGGAATTTGTCGAGAAGCATGCGGATGAACTCAGCCGGAAACTGATCGCTTACGTTAATTCAGATTCAAACGGGAAGGGCCAGCTCGGGGCGGGTGGTTCGCACACCCTCGAAGAGTTCGTCGCTGAAATCGCCCACGACGTGCGGGATCCCGTGAACGGCAAGCCGTTGTCCGAACTGATGCGGAAGCATTCCAGTGTGACCAATACTCGAGATGCGGGTGAGCAAGCAGGCGCGAAAACGGAAGCATGGCATATGGAAGCACTGGGCTCCGGATCAGACTTCACCTCCTTTCTCCAGCATCTTGGGATCGCCTCTCTCAACTTTGGATTTGGCGACGAGAACGGCTCGGGCGGAATCTATCATTCCGCGTACGACTCTTACTACTGGTATTCGCACTTCAGCGATACGACTTTTACTTACGGAAAGACACTCTCCACGGTGACGAGCCTCACGCTTCTCCGATTTGCTGATGCGCCGCTGCTGCCCTTTCAGTTCACTGATTTTGCTGGCGCCGTGGCGCGCTATGCCGACGAGATCGAAAAAATGGGAAAGCCGGATCGTAGAGTGGACCTGACCGGTGTCCGTGACGAACTCAGAGCCTTGGGGAAGTCCGCGGCAGCCTTTGAATCCTCTTACGCGCACGCGCTACCCAAGTTAGAGAGCGCAACGCCCGCGCAACTCGCTCCATTGAACGCGAAGCTGTTCGCAAGTGAACGCCACATGTTGCTCGATACAGGGCTTCCCCGTCGCGAATGGTTCAAGCACGCCATCTACGCGCCCGGAAGTCTCACGGGTTATGGCGTGAAAACGCTTCCTGGAATCCGGGAAGCGATGGAAGCCGGGAATTTAAGTGAAGCCAAGCAGCAGGCTGACCGTGTCGCAGAGATCCTTCGTGACTTGAACGAGCAAGTTCAGGATGTGAATCGAATGCTAAACGGGCTATAGGGTATTCACCAAACTTTTTTGTCTGAGCGGCGCCTGTGCAATTCTGCAAAAATGCATAATTCGCACAAGGATGCGCAACCCGGGTCCACCGATACGGGCTGATCGCTTCGCAAACACGGGCAGGATGGGCCTGAGTTTGGGTGTGGGAGCGTTGTCAGGAAATCAGAAGAATTTGCCTCGTAATCCGGCACTCTCCCTGAAGGAACCGTTTTGGATGCTTTTTTCCTGGTTGTGGCCAAAGCGCCGCGCGCGTAGCACTGGAAAACGGAGTGAGCGCTTTCATTCTGTGCTTGAAGCCGCTCAGGAACATCGCTTGTATCGACACGGGATTGCGGCTAAGGGGATTGATGACGTTGATCAATTCTTAAAGACACTGCAGCCGGTCACAGCAAGCGAGTACACGTCACAATTTCATCGGCCACACAGAGCAGTCGCTCCACGAACGCTAACCGTTCCTTATGCGCAGGCTTGTGCTGGCCTTGACCATTGTCGCCAGTCGACCAGTGCGACCACCATTGACTGGCAGTCCGACCACGCTCTCGTTGTGTTCACGGGAATGGAAGCGGGCGTACTCACCGAAGCGCAGCGGGATCAGCTTTGGCGCGAGTATCATGTCCCCATCTTTGAACATTTCCTGGGAACCGACGGCCTGGTGATCGCTTCGGAATGCGAAGCGCATTGCGGTCTACATCTCCGTTGCGATCGCGCGATTCTCGAGTGCGTTGCCGACGAGTTGCTCATCACCTCGCTGACAGATCTGCAGGCGCCGGCGCTGCGCGTGCGCACGGGATTGCGCGCGATTCTGAGCGACGAGTTGTGCGATTGCGGGCGAGTGGAACCGCGTCTCACTTGTGTGGCTGAGATTCCGCGGCCGAGAGCTGTCGCCGCGGTCGCGTGACAAGGCCCGTAGGTTACTCTGGGCTTTGAGACACGCCATAAAGCTGGCCGATCTCGCGGAGACGCTCGGTTGTATACTCGACGGCCCCGGAGATTGGGAGATCACAGGCGCCGCGGGAATGGAAACCGCGGGTCCGAGCGAGCTGACGTTTTTGGCCAATCCGAAGTATGCGCCGAAGCTCAAGCAGACGCGCGCCGGAGCGGTTCTCGTCCAGGAGAAGGTTGCGGGGGTTGGATCCGCTTTTCTGTTGTCAGCGAATCCATACCTTGATTTTGCTCGCGCAGTTGCGTTGTTTTACTGTCCGCCGCGTCCCGCGCCCGGTGTTCACGCCACGGCGGTCGTATCCCGAACGGCTTCGATCGGAGAGAACGCTTCCGTCGGGGCATATTGCGTTATCGGCGACAAGGTGACGATCGGACGCGATGCCGTGCTGCATCCACACGTTGTGGTTTACGAGGGTGCTGTGATCGGGAATGATTTTCTTGCTCATTCACACGCCAGCGTGCGTGAATTCTGCAGAATTGGCGACCGCGTCACGCTTCAAAACGGGGTGGTGATTGGTGGCGATGGATTCGGTTTTGCGAAGCAGTCCGACGGGCGGCACTTCAAAATTGTCCAGTCCGGAGTCACCGTGATCGAGGACGATGTCGAGGTACAAACGCTGACTTCGATTGACCGCGCCACCGTTGGTGAAACGCGCGTGAAACGCGGCGCAAAGATCGACAGTTTGGTTCAAGTCGGCCATGCTTCCGTCGTAGGCGAAGACAACATCATCTGTGCGCAAACCGGGCTTGCGGGAAGCAGCATTCTTGGGCGAAACGTGCTCCTTGCCGGTCAAGTGGGTGTATCTGGGCACCTCACCATCCATGAGGGCGCGGTGATCTACGCGCAAAGCGGGATCGGTGGTGATGTGGCGCCCGATGCAGTCATGAGCGGCTCGCCCGCTTTTGACCGTTCCGTTTGGCTGCGCGCGGTGACCGCGTTTCAGAGGTTACCCGAGTTAATGAAAACTGTGCGCGAACTGAAAAGCAAAATGGAGAGAGTAGAACGGAAATGAATAACGGTAAAGGGCCGGAACGTCCGCCGTTGGCGTACCGCAACGAGAGCTTCTTGAAGAGCCCCGACTCGCGAGCGCTTCGCATTTTGTCGGAGTATCTCGAGCCGCAGTCTCACTTTCGCAACCAGCGCATCCAGGACACGATCGTGTTTTTTGGATCGGCACGGCTCGCGGAAAACGGGCCGATGGGCCGCTATTATCGCGATGCTCGCGAGCTCGCGGGTTTATTGACGGAGTGGTCAAAGCAGTTCGAGGGTGAGACGGAGCGGTTCATCGTCACGTCGGGCGGCGGTCCGGGAATTATGGAAGCTGCCAATCGCGGTGCGACCGACGCCGGGGGGAAGACGGTGGGCTTAAATATCGGGTTGCCGTTCGAGCAGCTTCCCAACCCGTATATCACTGAGGACCTCTCTTTCGAGTTTCATTACTTCTTTATGCGCAAGTTCTGGTTTGCGTATCTGGCGAAAGCTATGGTTGTCTTCCCCGGCGGGTTTGGCACGCTCGACGAGTTATTTGAGTTACTTACGCTTTCGCAAACGCGCAAGCTAGACAAAACCATTCCGATCATTCTCTATGGGCCTGAATATTGGAACGAAGTTGTCAATTTCGCGGCACTGGTTCGCCATGGCATGATCGCCCAGGAAGACTTAGACTTATTCCGGTTCGCGAACAACCCAGCTGAGGCCATGGTTTTGCTGCAAGCCGCGCTGGACAAACAAATCGAAATGCCGGTTGAGGAAACGCCGGCGATCGCTAAGTCCGTTAACCCCGAGCAACCGCGCTGTTAGTAAACTGGAACCCGTGAGTTTGTTGCGCAGAATCTTTCCACGCAAGCGCATCACGCTGGCCGGAATCTTTGTCATTTCGTTGGCCGCGATCATTGTGCTTGCCTGGGTGCCGTATACCGGATTTATCCGCGTTCTTGCTTGGGTCGGCTTCATCGTGACAGGCCCAATTCTGATGTGGCGGCTTACACGGACGATGATCCGGACCAGCATCTGGCGGCTACGGAACCGGCTGCTTGTAACCTATGTATTCATCGGAGTCGTTCCTATTGTTTTGATTCTTGCGCTGGTCGTGATCGGCGGGTATATCTTTGCAGGCCAGACGGCTATGTACTTGGTTAGTTCGGAACTCGATCGGACCCTGGATATACTCCGACTTCCAGGCCGCGTTTTGGCCATGAACACGAAACCTCCGCACGATGAGCTAATGAACCAAATCAGCCCGTTTCTTCGTAGAAGGTTTTCCGATTACGAGATTGTTATTCAGGACGGGCAAAGTATTGTTCATTACCCGGCCAATTCGTTGCTTCGCCCGGCGGACGAGAGCGCACCCGAATTCAGTGGCATCACTGTTCGCAATGGATACTACTACGCGTGGTGCCACAGCCGTGCCGCAGGGATGAAAGTGGATGTCGTTGCCCCGCTCGATCGCGAATTGCTGTCAGAACTCGTCCCCAAGCTGGGACAAGTGGGCATTCTCGGCGACTCAGCCCAATTAGCGAAGCGCAAGGGATCGCCTCCTCAGGTCGATGCACTCCCTCCGCGCGCGAATCAATTCGATTATGAAGTGAGCTGGTTCACACCGATCAAGATCACGGAGTGGGGGACGGGGAAGCAACTAGATTCTCAACTAATGTTGATCTCGACAAGGCCTTCCGCATTACTGGATGCGCTATTCGGCGAAAAGTTCGAGGTTGCGAAGTATCTGCTTTATGTTTTTCTCGCCATTGGCATCCTATTTTTCCTAGTCGAGATTGTTTCGTTTATCATTGGGGTTTCGCTGACTCGCACTATCACGGGCGCGATGCAGAACCTGTACAACGGTACAAGGCGTGTTGCCGAAGGAGATTTCTCGCACCGCATCAAAGTCAAAGGGCGAGATCAGCTGGCGGTAGTAAGCGAATCGTTCAACAGCATGACGAGCACGCTCGAACGGTTGGTCATTGTCGAGAAGGAAAAGGAGCGTCTGCAGTCTGAACTGGAGATCGCACGCGAAGTGCAAAATCAACTGTTTCCGCGGGCCGCTCCCCAAATGCGAACTCTCGATATTACCGGCGTTTGCCGTCCCGCGCGGATGGTGTCGGGAGACTACTACGACTTTCTGTGTTTGCAGGAAACCAGTCTGGCGATGGCGATCGGTGATGTAGCGGGCAAGGGCATCTCGGCGGCGCTGCTGATGGCTTCCATTCAGTCGATCATGCGTACGCAATTGAGCGGTGCGGCCCCGGCGCTTGCGGCCACGGTTAATGGCTCTCCGCGAAATACCTATTCGACATCGAACATGGTGTCTCAGTTGAATAAGCAGCTCTATTTGAATACTTCTCCGGAAAAGTATGCGACTTTTCTGTTCGGTATTTATGATGAGCAGGATCGAACGTTAACTTACACCAACGCGGGTCACCTTCCACCGATACTTATTCGCCGTGGCGAGCCAACACTTTTGGAAGTCACCGGAACTGTTGTAGGGGCTTTCCCGATGTGCCGTTATGAAGAACAGAAGGTTGTCCTCGAGCCCGGCGATCTATTGGTGAGTTACACGGATGGAGTAACTGAACCTGAGAATGAGTATGGTGAGGAGTTTGGGACGGATCGTTTGGTCGAAGCACTGCTCGCTCATCAGAAGCTGAGTGCTGAAGAAATGGTGAACGGCGTATTGGACGCCGTGCGGAACTGGACGAGCGCGCCAGAGCTTCCGGACGACATGACGGTGGTGTTGGTTCGGCGGAACGCGTGAGGCCGCGAAGAGTGCTGACGGCTGCGCAAATACGCGACGTCGACAAGAAAACCGAAGAGCTCGGCATTCCCGGCATCATTCTGATGGAGAATGCGGCTTCGCGAGTGGTCGAGTTTCTTGCGGAACGGTTTGCGCCGCTCGAAGAGGAACGCGTAATTGTTTTTTGCGGAAAGGGGAGTAATGGAGGGGATGGGCTTGCGATCGCAAGGCAACTGCTTACCCGGTTCCGCTGCCGCTCTTTGAACGTTCTCCTTGCATGTTCGCCTGAAGAAATTAAGGGTGACGCAGAGGCGAATTACCGGATGCTTGTGGCTTCCGGAGGTGCCGTTCAGTTTGCGCTCGAGCCGACGATGCAAGCGGCAACTTTGATTCTCGATGCGCTGCTGGGAACGGGTCTAGAAGGGTCGGCACGCGGGAAATCGCTTGAATGGATTCAGGCGATCAACTCTGGTTTCGCCGGTGCCCGGGTCGTGGCTGTCGATGTGCCGTCGGGGATGCCGAGCGATACAGGTGAACCCTGGGGCGAATGCGCGCGCGCTGACGCGACGGTTACGTTCACAGCACCGCGGCTCTGTCACGTGCTTGCTCCAAACTGCCGATCTGTTGGTGAGTGCCGGGTGGCGCCGATCGGCACTTCGGGTGCAGTCGTTGAAGGCTCTGGCAGCAAAGTGTCTCTGATTGAACCGGCTGTTTTTCGCGACCTGCTTGGGCCCCGTGATCCCGGCGGGAACAAGGGCAGCTATGGACATGTACTGGTGGTCGCGGGATCGCGTGGAAAAACAGGCGCCGCGGCAATGTGCGGATTGTCCGTTCTGCGGGCGGGAGCCGGTTTGGTCACAGTCGCGTCGTCTTCTACGGCCATGCCTGTTATTGCGGCCCACTCGCCTGAGTTAATGACGGAGTTTTTGAGCGAGACTCCGGACGGTTGGATTTCCGGCGCTGCGCTGCGCGAAATTGAGCAATTGACCGAAAAGCGCGACCTGATCGCGATCGGCCCCGGTTTAGGAACTGCGCCGGAAACGGCCGGAGTTGTGCGCGATCTCTTTCAATCGTGCGCGAAGCCTATGGTGGTCGATGCAGACGCATTGAATATTTTGGCCGAAGGCGAATGGCCGGGCGCCGGGAAAGCTTTGCGCGTGCTGACTCCGCATCCCGGAGAGATGGCACGGCTCGCGCGGAAGAGTATCAAAGAAGTGCAGGGCGATCGGATTGAGAAAGCTCGCCAGTTTGCGCAGGAGCGGCAAGTCACAGTGGTTCTGAAAGGCGAACGTTCGCTTCTTGCATTCCCGGACGGTGAGGTTTGGGTGAATCCGACCGGGTCCTCATCGATGGCGACGGGCGGAACGGGCGATGTTCTGACCGGGATGATTGCGGGCATGCTCGCGCAGTTTCCTCATTTCGAACGGGAGGCAATTGCAGCGGCGGTTTGGCTGCATGGACGTGCGGGACAGATCGGAGCCCGGAGGATAGGCGAACAGCCATTTGTGGCGACCGATCTCCTGCGGATGCTGCCGGCAGCGATGAGCCAGGCGCGCGATGGCAAACCGAGAGCAGCTTATTCGGACCTCATCTGAGGACGAGACTATCGAGGCGGGGCGGATGCTAGCTCCGGGTTTGAAGGGAGTTGTCCTGCTGAGTGGCGATTTGGGCGCTGGAAAGACTACGCTGGTGCGTGGCATCGTTTCCGGCATCGCGGGCGCGAATGCGGAGGAGGTGAGCAGCCCGACTTTCACCCTCGTGCATGACTATGGGGTGGGAGTCTTTCATTTGGATTTGTACCGGCTGGAAAGCGAGCGGGAGATTGCGGGGATTGGGATCGACGAAATTCTTGTGAACGCACGCCTTGCGCTAATCGAGTGGGGAGAGAAACTAGCTCGCTTCACCCCCGTGACCAGAACGGAAATTTCCATTCACGATGCGGGCAACAATGAGCGCGTGATTCGGGTTGAGCAAAAGGGGACGGATGCTGCAGGCAATCGAACAACTTGAACGGACACCGGAGATTCTCGAGATCTTGCTCGAAGGCTTAACCGACGAAGAAGCGGTGTGGAAGCCATCTCTGGAACGTTGGTCGATCGCCGAGGTGGTCGAGCACCTGTCGCATGTGGAAGCGCACGGCTTCCGTGCGCGCGTCGATCTTATGCTCGAGGACGACAACCCCGAGCTAAAAGAATATGATCAGGAAGCGTTCGCCGCCGCCGGGCACTATTCGGGCCGAGCGGTCGAGGATTCTTTCGACCATTGGGCGGATCAACGCGATACCAATCTGGAAATGCTTCGGGAACTCGAGCCGTCTGATCTCGAGCGCCGCGCGCGGCACGAAAAGTTTGGTTCGATCACTATCTCCGAATTAGTGAACGAATGGGCGTTTCACGATCTGGGCCATGTACGCCAGATCATGGAACTGCTACGCAGTTTTCGCTATTACCCGAATATGGGTCCGTTCCGGACGATTTACACCATTCGTCCTTGACCTGTCAGCTGGCCAAGGCAAGGTGTTGGAAGCTCTGAAGGGAGCGCTCGAAACTGTCCGCCTCGTCATCGGACTGAAACTCGTTGAGCGCTTCAATTTCACTGAATGGGAGCGAAACGAAGAGATCGGTTAACTCCCAGTCCCGCCAGCCCATTTTGGCTTCTTCTCGCATCATTTCGAGCGCGACCTCGCTGGAATACGCCGGTTTGTAAGGGCGCTCCGACGTGAGCGCGTCGTAGATGTCAGTCAGTTGCAGAATGCGGGCGAGGAGGGGAATCTTCTCCCCCCGAAGACCGTCCGGGTACCCGCCGCCATCCCATCGCTCGTGATGATTCCGGATGATAGGAAGAACCTGCTCGAGTGACCGCAGAGGGTAACAAATCTCCTCGCCCCGCACGGTATGTGTCTTCATCAATGTCCACTCTTCGGCTGAAAGTTTGCCGGGCTTGAACAGGATCGCATCCGCGATTGCGATTTTGCCTATATCGTGGAGATAGCCGCCGCGGTGTAGGGCGAGCAGCTGAGTTTGGGACAACCCCAATCGAACGCCGAATGCGACGCTCAACGAGGCCAACCGTTGGCAATGTCCTGCCGTGCAGCTATCACGTTTTTCGACGGCCTGAGCCAGGGCGAAAAGAATCGATTCCGATTCCTCCAAGCGGTCCACCGCAGTTTTGTGGCGAATCAGAGATCGGACACGCGCGCGAAAGACTTCCGGGTGAAGCGGTTTGCTGAGATACTCGTCCGCGCCTGCCTGGATACCGGCAATTTCATCCTGAACGCTTCTCTCGGCGGTCACCATTAGAACCGGCGTCAGCTCGGTCAGGCGATTTGCTTTGATACGGCGGCAGCATTCGAGCGCGTCCATGCCGCTCATGTCGCGATCGAGAATGACGAGATCGGGGCGGGTGTTGTTCAGCAATTCGAGCGCGATTGCCGCAGAACGGGTTTCCACGATCCGCCAACCCTCGCGCCTGAGGATTGACCCCACTTCGGCGCGCTCCGCGTCCCGGTCCGCAATCAGCAAAATGGTGGGTGGCAAGCTGGGCTGACCGAGTAATGCTTGGCGCACGCCGGACAGGGGCGGAGAAGGCAGTATGAACTCCGTCGTGTTCGGAAGCGTCTCGAATTCGATAACAGCGCAGCGCGTATGTCCAGGCATGGGCATCAGGAAAGGGGGCTTGCGGATATAGTGTTCACATCGACGAAATATTCGGAAAGTTTAACGGTCAATTTGGCCTATTTCGACGTATCTTTACTGTCTCGTGATCGTTATGGAAGTCCAGCGCATAGTTCCCGCAGCATTATAAGCCCGAAAAACAATAACATTTTGCCCGGAATTTAATGGAATTCCCGTGGCAGCCCAAGCATTTGTGCCCGATGCGGCTCCGGTAGCGCCGCCACTGGTTTGCCACGTAATCTGCGAAATCCCGCTTGGGTCCGACGCTGTGCCGGTCACCGAAATGGATGAAGCTGTCGTCCTCGTCCCATTTTGGGGCGACGTGATTACGAGTGAAGGCGCGCCGGTATTTCCGTTGGGGGAGGGTTGTGCGCCGCCCCCCGTCTTGGTAATTCGGACAAGACTCGAGGCGGAACGGTGCGACGGATCTGAAGCAGTAACGGTGATCAAATTGACCCCGGCGTTTAGCGGAACGCCGGACGCACTCCAACTGGTCGTACCCATTGCTTGACCCGACCTCCCGGTACTGGATTGCCATACGACCGCGGTCTGGGAGGAACCGTTCAGAACGGACCCGCTAAGGGCCACTGTGTCATTTGCGGTTTGCGAACCGGAAGCCGGGGTGAGCACGGACAAGACTAGCGGCGTTCGAGTGTCGGTGTTAGACGGGCCGCTTTGAGGACCCGGAGAGCTTTGGAGACTGCTGCCATAGAGAGACTGAACACCTGCAATATCGTTTGCACTTAGGGAAACGCCGTACTGGTAGTAGGGGTACATAACGTCACTGGGGTTGTCGGTATGGCCGAGCCCCAGGGCGTGACCAAGCTCATGCAGTGCAACAGTGTAAATGTCCACGCTCGAACCCACGTGCCAGTTCTCCGCCGGATTGAAGTGCAAATCGCCAGCGATCGGTTCCGGATTTGGAGGAGCGGGGTAGTACGTGTGGGCCAAGATCTGCCCCGAAGCGGGAAATGATGTCGGATCATTGTTGACGCTCGTTCCCCACTCGATGGCAACGGTTGAAGGCGCTGCGGAGCTGGTTCCAGCAATGAATTGTACGTTCGCAATCTTGCTCCAGGTGCGCATCGCCCGGAGAACCTCGCCCTGCGCCTGCGCCGCGGGTATTTTTGTGGTCATCGTGGTGAACACATAATTCAGAAGCACGCCTGACGGGCTGTTTACAGGCCAACCGGTGCTGACCGTGACGTACTGCGCGGTGGATTGCCCTTGCACCAGGGCTCCGGAGCAGGGAAACGCGCGCCGCCCTGCGGCGAGATCGTCCGAAGCCGGAAAAATATAGGCGACTTCGTCCCATTCAGCGAGTTTGTCCAAGGTCTCCGGATTCGCGGCAACGAGAAGCTGATGTGAGAGAAGTCCTTGTCGCCGAAGAATGCGGAGATCGCTCTGGGCGGCGATTCGTTCGGCGGCCGATGGTGAGATGTCGTTGTGAAATTCGACGATCCAGGCCTGGCCATCCCAATTATTGCGAAGCGACGGGCTGATTCTGTCGTTTGCGTGCAGTGCGCCCGTCCAGACTATGTCCATTCCTGAGAGATCCGTGTTTTCCCGGACGGCAATCATGACGGTCCGTTGGTTGACCGCGCTGGTCAAAGCGGCCCCGCGCAACGCGAGTTGGGTGAGGTGATCCTGGTTTAAGGGGGCAGCGAACTCGACCAGAATATGACGACGGTCCTGATCCAGCCGGCGCGCGGGACGTTCAGCAAGAGCTTGCGCTTCTGAAGCGGTCTCAATCTCGCGGGTTTTCAGACGAATTGTGCCAGCTGTCAGGAAACTGGTGGTGAAGAGGAAAGCAGCGGCAAGTTTTCGACGCGTCATTCTCTTAACTCGGCAGATCTGAGAAATCCTTCATATGCCCTGCACTTTTTGGGGGTGTGGGGTTTGAGTGGAGCAAAAGCCGGCGTGGGGCTGATCGTCGCGATCCTGGGAGTGCGCCTTTTGGGGGCCGCACCGCCGAGCTACACGATTCAAACGATCGCCGGCAGTAATTCGGACGGCGACGGACTCCCTTCAACCGAGGCATTTGTTAGCGTTCTGGAGGGCGTTTGCGCTGATGCGGCGGGAAATATCTATGTCGCCGACGCGGATGATAACCGTGTGCGGAAGGTTGATTCCACAGGCGCTGTCACCACCGTGGCTGGAAACGGGATACCCGGGTTCGGCGGCGACGGAGGACCAGCGACGCAGGCCTATCTGCGGTCGCCCTACGGGATCCGCTTGGACGCGAACGGCAACTTATTCATCGCGGACCTCGGAAATAGTCGGATTCGCGAGGTGACTCCAGACGGCGTGATCTCGACCTTTGTCGAAGGCTTGAACGCACCGCGCAATCTCGCCTTCGACAACTCCGGAAATTTGTTTGTTTCCGAATTTGGCGCGCACCGTGTCGATCAGGTGATGCCGGATGGTTCGGTAACAGCGGTCGCCGGATCGGGGACCGCCGGATTTTCGGGAGACGGTGGGCTTGCAACCAGCGCTCAGCTGAACAGCCCAGCGGCGATTGCGTTCGATGCGGCGGGTGCGCTGCTTTTCGCCGATAGCGGGAATCAACGGATTCGAAAAATAGCGGAGGACGGGACGATCTCTACCGTGTTAAGCGACCCGAATTTGCTGGAGGGCGTGACCGGTTTGGCCACCGACGCCGCCGGAAATCTGTACGCGGGCGCGGCAGGAAAAGCGGGGGTGTTTCGGGTCGACACTGATGGGGCGGTGCATCCGCTGCTTTCGAGCGGGCATGACTTGTTCTTGTCCCCGTTGGGAGCCTTGCTGGCGGTCGCCGAGCAGCACGTTGCGCGGATCAATGCGGATAGCTCGGTGGATACTTTCTTTGACAATCACGCGTTCGGCGACGGCGGGCCGGCGTTGACCGCGCGTTTGGAAAGCGTGGCGGGCCTGTCCGTGGATCGGCAGGGTAACGTAGCGATCGCCGACGAACGATTTCATCGGCTTCGCCTAGTGGCACCCAGTGGCTTGATTTCCAGCCTGGCTCTCGCGAGCTTCACGACCGGGCCGTCCGCCGTTGCATTCGATCCGAATGGGAAATTACTTGTGGCTGATGGAAGTGTTGTCTACCGATTGACTGAGAACGGGCTCGAATCTTTTGTCGTAAACCTTTTCGGTCCTCGCGCTCTGACGTTCGATGGGCAGGGCAAGCTTCTGCTTGCCGATCAAGGAGTTGTGTATCAGGTCGATCCTAACGGCAACAAGACGCCGATAGCGGGTGGGCCGGGAGCAACGCTTTCGCAGCAAATCAACCAGCCAATGGGAATCGCGGTGGATGGAAATGGAGGCGTGTTCGTAGCGGACACAGGGAACAATCTCATTCGCAGGGTGCAGGCCGACGGTTCTTTTGTGACCGTGGCTGGAGACGGCACGCCCGATTTCACTGGCGATGAAGGGCCGGCCGCAGCTGCGCGATTAAGCGCTCCGCACGGCATCGCCTTTGACGCGAGCGGAAACCTTTGGATCGCCGACACGGGAAACAACCGCGTCCGGTATATCGATGTCGCGGGCGTGATCCATACCGGGGCGGGCTCGGGCGAGAACGGGTTCGGCGGCGACAACGGTCCTGCTTTGCAGGCTTTGCTCAATGCACCGGTGTCGGTAGCGTGCGATGCGGAGGGGAATGTTTACTTAGGCGACTCCGGAAACCGGCGCGTGCGTGTGCTGCGGCCGGGCCTTGACGATCAGCCTGGGCCCGCTATTTTCGCGATCACGAATGCGGCAACATTTCAGGCCGGTCCTGTGGTAGCGGGCTCGATTGTGTCATTGTTCGGTCAGAGCATGGGCCCGGAGGAAGGCGTCGGCGGGCAGATTGATTCATCCGGAAAACTGGCGACCAAGCTAGCGGGAACGGAAGTGTTGTTCAACGGAATCGCGGCCCCGTTGTTCTATGTCGGGGCGACTCAGGTTAACCTACAGGTTCCCGTTGAAGTGGCCAGCGTACGCACGGTTGCGGTTGAGTTGCGCCGGGATGGTGAGACCAAGGCGAGGGCGGCGGTAGACACCACGCCGGTTAGCCCGGGTTTGTTTGCCTTGAACGGGAATGCCGCCGCGCTGAATCAGGATGGATCGGTGAACAACTCGGCACAGCCGGCCGCTTCGGGCTCGGTGGTGGTTTTGTATGGAACCGGGTTTGGCGCAACGCAACCCTCCGAAGTGACTGGCGTGCCGGCAATCGCGGTGCCGGCGACACCGGCCGCTCCCGTCAGCGTGCTAATCGGCGGAGTTTCGGCACAAGTGCTTTTTGCGGGCGATGCGCCAGGCTTTGTGGGACTGACACAGATCAACGTTCGCGTGCCGGAAGAACTGGCCGGAGCAGGGAGTGTCACCGTCAACGTCTTCGCAGCCGGCATCAGCAGCAGTTCGAGTCCGCAGATCTTTGTTCAATAACTGTCTTGACACCTTTCCGCGAACAAACTTAGGCTCGCGATTCGTATTGACCAGTTACGGCGTCTTCGGGAAGGAATTTCTACGTGTACAAATCTCATCACGTTCTGCTGGTTCTCTCGTGCCTTTGCGGCGTGCATTCAAGAGCGCAATCCGTTGCACAGCCTGACAGTTTAGTTGAGACGGTCAGGTCGTTGGATGCCAAACTTTTTGAGGCATATGATCGCTGCGACCTAACCACGCTCGGTGCGATGGTCTCCGATGACTTGGAGTTCTATCATGATCAAACCGGACTATCGGTTGGGAAAGCATCATTCCTCGCCGCTATCAAGCAAAACATCTGCGGAAAAGTGAAGCGGGAGTTGCTTGCGCAAACACTGGAAGTCTATCCACTGAAGGGATATGGGGCGGTTGAGATCGGGATCCATCGTTTTCATCACCCTGGGCACCCCGAAGATGGTGTGGGCGACGCCAAGTTCATATTATTGTGGCGTAACAAGGATGGCGCATGGCAAGTGACACGCACCATCAGCTACGAACACAACCAAGGCCTTCTAGCGAAATAGCATCGCACGGGTGGGATAACATTCTGCTCGGGACCCGAACATGACCAAGCAGTCAAAAGACGCGTTGCTACGTCTTCGCGAATACTGTGCTTTGGCACTCTTGTGGGGGAGCCTGGCCGCCGGGCAGCAAACAAGTCCGTCGAACTGGACGACCGAACAGGATCACCAAAACATGATGGACCAGCTAGGGATCAAAGTGCTCCGTCCTGGCCCGAGCGGCAACGAGAAGGACGCCAATCACGCCAACTACGATGAAGCGAAGGCGAACCCGTATGGCGACCTGCCCGATGCGCTCACGTTGAGAAACGGGCAAAAGGTCACCAAGCCGGAACAATGGTGGAATCAGCGGCGACCGCAGATTGTGGAGGACTTCGAGCGTGAGGTGATCGGCCGCATCCCTTCGAATGTGCCCAAGGTCACGTGGACTACCAAGAGCTCGACTCATTCTAAGACGGGCGTTTTCCCCGTGACTGAGAAGGAGCTGGTCGGACACCTGGATGACTCGGCGTTTCCGTCGATCAGTGTCGACATTCAAATGACACTAATGACGCCGGGAAATGCGAAAGGTCCTGTGCCGGTGATGGTGATGTTCAGCAGTGCGATGCTCCGCCAGTTCATTGCCAGTCATCCGGAGTTCAAGAAAATGTTGGGCACGGATCCGCCTTCGACAGAGCAACTCATCGCCAACGGGTGGGGCTATGCCCTGCTCGACACCAGCAGCATTCAAGCCGATAACGGCGCAGGTCTGACGAAGGGGGTCATCGGCCTCACTAACAGGGGTCAACCGCGAAAGCCGGAGGACTGGGGGGCGCTGCGGGCCTGGGCGTGGGGTGCTTCGCGCGCGCTCGATTTCATGGAAACGGACTCCAGCGTGGATGCCAAGCGCGTTGGCATCGAGGGAGTTTCCCGCTACGGGAAGGCCGCTCTTGTGACCATGGCCTTCGATGCTCGATTCGCTGTGGCACTCGTCGGGTCGTCCGGGGAAGGCGGTGTCAAACCACACCGGCGCAATTTCGGGGAAGAAGTTGAGAACCTGACGGGCTCCGGAGGATATCACTGGATGGCCGGTAACTTCCTGAAGTATGGAGCATCAGAGGCGGCTTTCGGAAGCATGAACGCCAGGAACATACCTGTCGATTCCAATGAATTGATCGCGCTGTGCGCGCCACGTCCAGCGTTTATCAGTTATGGCGTGCCCGAGATGGGTGATGCGAAGTGGCTGGACCAGCAGGGTAGTTTCATGGCCACGTTGGACGCAAGCGCTGTCTATCATCTGCTCGGTGCGAAGGGATTGGGGGTCGATGCGAACTATCGCGACGCAAAACTCCCACCAGTTAACACCAGTCTGCTGGACGGGCAGCTAGCGTGGCGGCAGCATGATGCCGGACATACCGACGCTCCGAACTGGAAATACTTCATTCCGTGGGCCGACCAATTTCTTAGTCACCGGGCCGTTGCCTGGAAACTGCCTGCCGACGTGGCCGTTTTTCGAACCGACGCAAACTCACTCGTTGCTCACGCGCAATTGTTGAAGAAAGCCAAACAAGGCCGAGTTGATGTCTATTTCGAGGGGGATTCTATTACGCGCAGATGGGGTGCGACTGACTACCCAGACCTGCTTGCCAACTGGAATCAAAACTTCCTGGGCTGGAACGTGGCTGACTTCGGGTGGGGCGCAGACCAGACGCAGCATATCTTGTGGCGTCTGGAAAACGGCGAGCTGGACGGAGTCAATCCACGAATTGTGGTTCTGCTAGCGGGGACAAACAATATAGGCCATCAAGGAGCTTCACTCGAGGCTAACGCGAAAGTAGCTGACGTCACACGAGGTCTCCAGGCGATTGTGCGTTCGATTCAGAGTCAAGCGCCTTCGGCAACAATCGTGTTGGTGGGGATCTTTCCAAGAAACGACGATATGGCGCTGAACCTCGTTATTAATCAGATCAACACGAATCTCTCGAAACTTGCAGACGGCCAAAAAATCAGGTATCTCAACATCAACGACAAACTCGCTGACAGCAAGGGTAAGCTCTTCGAAGGCATGATGGACAGAACCGACAAACTGCATCCCACTCAAAGGGGATACCAAGTTTGGGCGGACGCGCTCAAGCCCCTGATGACGGAGATACTTGGGCCTCCGGCGGGCGTAGACCACGGGCCACCGCCGACCGGGAACCCCGCCGTGGCGCGCGTTGAGAGATAGCGATAGCTTCTTGCGTGCTCTCACGTTTTTGGAAAACCGGCATCGGCCTTGATCTCACGAATCTGGAGAATGTGGCGCTGCTCATGTGTCGAAATCTCCAGGAGACATTGGTATGCGTCGACGCCCCACTCGGGCACTGCATGGCTACGGAGGTCCTCCGTTGTTGATCGAGCCATTTCGAGTAACTTCGCGTGCATAGCGAGGAACGATTTCAACGCCTGGTCCGTGTTGATTTTTTCGCCCTTCGGATTTTCGTCTGCCGCAGTCTTATCATGCCGAGTACGATCCATACCATACCAGAGAACGTCGGCATCGGATGCCTGTTTGGTTAACTTCTTGGGAGGTTGTTTTAAACCATCGTTCAGGAGCTTCCAGTAATTCGGCTCTGCGATTACGAGGTGCTGAACGACTTCGGCGATAGTCCACCGATCCGGCGCTGGCCGGTAATTCAATTGAGCGCCGGACAGCGACGCGACCTCACTCGTTAGCCAGCTTTGAGTCATCTCCAGATGAGCAACCAGGTGCTCGCGATCCTTTTGGCTCATCGGATCGGCGAGCAGGCTCAGGGCGCTTCCGAGGACCGCAACGATTGAAAGAGATCTTATAAGCATTTGCATAGGGCCGGAGCAATCGGCGAACCACGCTGGAAATTTCAATTTTGCGGAATCAAAAGGCGACTCGTCGCGCTCTGAGGGTTCCAGCGTTCCAATCCTGGGATTTGGCTGTCCCACATCAACTCAGCGGAAATGTTCGACGACCATCAGATTGATATCGGACATTTGCGGCCGCGTCACTAACGCCCATTGTTCATCTGGCGACACATCTGCTTGAAGAGCAATTGAAGGGGGGAACGGCGCAATGGTGCGAACGTGTTGAGTTGCGAACTGCAGATATCGAAGTTCCGGTGAGAAGGAGCCTGCCACGAAATAAAGGCCGTTCGGGAATATTGTGAATAGCCGGCCTTTCACTGAACTGAGGACCTTTGTCGCGGCACCGCCATTTGCGGGCATCCGGAAGAGATCCGCGGAATCCTCATCGCCGCGAACGAAGTACAACTTCGTTGCATCGGCTGACTCGGTACCGAAACCGCCCCCATCTGTCGTGACCTGGGTCTCGGAGCCACCGCGGGCGCGAACTTTCCAAACCTCGCACCGTCCTGTTCGCGAGGACGTGAAGTAAATCCATTCACCGTCCCGAGACCAATTTGGAACTGCGTTGGTGGAATGACTGTTCGTTAGTTGGAGGGGCCGCCCTCCATCGGAGGGTATCGCATATATATTAAAGCTGCCTCCCACATTGCTATCGAACGCAATCAGCCGCCCGTCCGGCGACCAACGGGGCGTTCCCGACATCCCTCGCCCAAACGTGGTCAACTGAACAGCGTTCGTTCCATCCGCATCGGCTACCCAGATTTCGTCAACCCCGGATCGAGCCGACTGAAATGCGATCCGTTTTCCGTCGGGAGAGATGTGCGAGAACTTGTCGCGCGCCGTCGTCGCGGTGAGTCGCACTGGTTTGGCGCTTTTGCCGTTTGAAATCGGAACCTTCCACAGACTTCCGAGGAAGTGTCCGTGATTGTAGATGAGCGTTCTACCGTTTTGTGAAACAGCAACGTCCAGAGCGTCCTCACCGATTCCGGCCCGGCGGACGGAGTTCCCTTCTGCGGCAAGCACTCGCCACAGTTCACGCCTGCCGTCGCGATCCGAGGAGAAGATAAGCTCACGTCCGTCTGCGGTCCAGGCAGCAGTCCGGATATCCGCAGAGTCTGTTGTGATCCGGCGCGGAGAGCGGAATTTAGGCAAGTCATTATCCGAAAGCGGGATGATATACAGATCGCCTGTTCTAATACCGCTAAAGCGACCAAAGGCTAATTGCTTTCCATCGGGTGAAAGCGCAGGACCGAAGTCGCCCGCAGATTCTTTTGGAGGCGATGTCAAAGCTTGCACATTACCCGTTTCAACTGATACACGAACAATGGCCTGTGGCGAGCCCGGCGCCGTCTCGGCGGAAGTAAAAAGATATTCGCCGTCAGGCGACCAGGTCAGCAGGGATCCAAAGTAAGGAAGGGCACAAACAAAAGGAAACGGAGAATGAATACATGCGTCAGCAGTCGAGTCCGCTTTCTCCAAGCGAGCAAGCTGCCGAGATTTCCCTCCCGACGCGGGGATGAGCAGAATCGCTCCTACTCGACCCAAATCCTGCAACGCGGCGATCCAGCGCCCGTCTGGCGACCAAGCAGGACTGAAAACTCGCGTGAGATCTTTACTCAGCTTCACGGGATCGCCCGGCCCATTCAGCTTCACGTAGATTGCAGACTGCTGCGGTGGTACTGTCCACGCATAGGCCACCCGGGTGCCGTCGGGCGATAGGGAGGGCTGCAACTCCCATCCGGTATTGGATGTCAAGGGCGCAACATGAAGCTCGCGCGGCAAACTTTTCCCGGTCCTTTGCCGAAGGAATGCTGCCGCGAAAACCGCGAAGACAAGAGCGGCGATGGCTATCATCGCGGCTGGATGCCGCCAGGGTCGCATCGGAGTCGCTGGGCTCGTGGGCAGTTGTGCCTGCGCCGCAAGCGTTGCGTCGGAGCGTACGCTAGGAGTTCCGCCGGGCGCTGCTCCGTTGACACTGCACGAGACGGGCGCGATAAACCGGTATCCCCGACGCGGCAGGGTCTCGATGAACCGGGAATTGTCCGGAGAATCTCCTAACGCGTCTCGTAATTTTCGAATGGCGCTGTTGATCGCATTATCGAAGTCGACATGGGTGTTGTCGGGCCATAGGCATTGTTGAATGTCTTCCCGTGTGACGATTTCCCCCGGGTGCGCCAGGAGCAGGACAAGGATCTCGAAGGGCTGGTCCTGCAGCTTTACTCTTATGCCGTGCTTTCGCAGTACTCGCGTTCGCTCGTCTACTTCGAAGACTCCGAACTGAACGGCTTGTTTTTTCTGCCCGATTCCCGGCATAAGTGGCTGCCCACCAACCCTCAAATCATAATTGTTTCTCACTGCTCCGACAACACCATCCTGTCTTCCGCCTTGAAGCGCGAGTTTTGAACCTGTTCCCCAGGACAGATGTCGGCCGATCTCGCGTTCCTGCAGTAGTTTAGATAGACACTAAGCAAGCACTGAGAAATAAGGCTCCGCCCCTGGAGTCCACGCCTAACCTCATCGAGCCTGTTGCTAGCCGAGGGAGGTCACGGCATGAACGGCGCGATCCAGCTCGTGTCGAGCATCACCATATTCTCAATAATTGCCGGTTCCGCCTCAGGCAAGAGCGGAAGGGAACTGGTCCCTGACCAAACTATTTCGATTCGTCTGTATGATCAGGCGCAGGCATCTGAACGTGTACTTCACTCAGCTACTGACGAAGCAAACTGGCTGTTCCGGACGGCTCGAATTCGGATTAGCTGGGGATATCCGTCGACACGACCGCCGGAAGATCAAGGGATCGATATGACGAGCCCCGCATTCCAGCAAGCGGCTATGCGTCCAGATATGGTGGTCCGGCTCTTGAAACGGACCCCCGAGACCATCTTTCCCGGCGCCCTAGGGTTCGCTCTGCCGTTCGCGCAAACGGGCGCCAATGTTCTGATTTTTTACGACCGGGTGGAAGCGTTAGCTCACCGGTCCGACAAAGAGACTTACCTGGTTCTCGCGTACGCAATGGCTCATGAGATCGGGCATGTTCTCCTTGGTTCCTCCGATCATGCGCGGGGCGGTCTCATGCAAGCGCGATGGACGTCCGACACTTTGGGATTGGCATCCTCTGGCCTGCTTGTCTTTACACGAGGCGAGTCGCAACGCATGCACGCTAGATTGCAGGCAGTCCAAGGTCCCAATCGTTCGGGCCGACAGTACTGAATCAACAACCCGAACGGTTCCAAAAATCTTTCGCCGCCGTGAACACTGTTCCGAGGCGATTTCCCTTTATCAGATGAAGGCACATTGTGGCGGTTCGGCGGTCCCGCAACAAGCCCATTTACTCCAAGGAGCTCAGAGTCTGTGACTACAAAATCGATCGGCGGTAGAAGCCGCCGCTGTATACCTACGTTGCCAGTTTTGTTTATCCACGAGCGCATTGGGGAGAAGTAGAAAAGTAAAACGAAATGGACGACAAGATTTACCAGGCGGCCATGGCGAACGGCAACATCATCGGCTACGGAGTGGATGAAAAATCAGTTCACACGGATGGCGGTTACCCGCATGACAGTTTCTTTGCGGCCAAATCCTTGGCAGGCGTGTTGAGAGTTTTCGCCGCAAATGTGGATTTACAGATCGTCGGCCAATCTTGTGGTCTTGCTATCACGGGAGAGGAGATTGGCGAGGCGCTTCTTGAATTAATAGGAAAGGGTTGGGTTTGGGCCCTTACATTCTCCAAGGGAAATCACGAAATAGTCTCGGTTCCATCCGAAGAAGTTAGGAGTTAGCTAAAGTCGTTGTACTACAACCAGACCGCTGGAGGTGAAGCCGCTAATGCTTTACTTCCATGGCCACTGGATGAGGGAAAATAGCTAGCAGAACCGTAACATCATACGTGAGTTTGTAACTCATGTCTCATTCAATGCTACTGCAATTAGGCAAACGTCAATGGGATGCGGTATGGTTTCCATAGTTAAGCTAGCGATCTGGGTGCTTATAGTGGTCCGGTAGAGATTGCGGAGCCGGACGAAAGCTTGGGGGCGGGAGCAATAAGCCAAAGATTGCTACCGCACCCAATACGCCCTCGGTGAATGGGGGCGCACACGCTGCGGACTCACTACACCTATATTGTTCTGCACTTTCTGCCAAACGTGGCGCTGCCGCGCCGCAGCGTGGATCGCACGAGCAGAATCGGCCTATAGCGGGCTGATTGATGAAAACCTGAGTTACTCTAGGTAACATAGTTTCAGCTATAACCCCGCTCCTGAGAACATGATCTTTGTTCAGAAACCGCTCCCTTGCGGTTACGGCTCATCGGGTCCGGAGCATCGTGTCAGGAGCATCCGGTCCGGAGCATCCGAGCGCAATGGTGTAAACGATTTTGCCGGTCTAAATTGTCAGCGATGTTTCCGGCCGGCTGCGACCGCTAGGCTACTAGTGACGTGTCGCAGCGAATTAATTAGCATGCGAGCGCTCGCCGGCGGACATCGGAGTATTTCCATTTGAACGGCCGGGCGGTCTTCGAATAGGCCCGGACGTAGCGCATCAGCTTGCGCGCTAAATCCCGAACGGAGGTGAAGACCCCACGTGCGATCACCTCCCGTTCGATGCGCGCAAACCAGATTTCCACCTGGTTGAGCCACGACGAGTAAGTCGGCGTAAAGTGCAGGTGGACGTGCGCATGTTGTTCCAAAAAGGTCTGCACCTTCGCCGTTTTGTGGGCGGACAAGTTGTCGAGAATAATGTGGACCTCCTGCTTTGGTTTACAGCCACGGACAACCTGATCCAAAAAGCCCACGAACTCATCGCTGGTATGACGCCCCGCCGTCTTGCCCTGCACCTTTCCGGTGCGCACGTCCAGAGCAGCATAAAGGGAAAGCGTGCCGTGGCGGTAGTATTCGAACCCATGCCGCTCGCTGCGGCCCGGGGACATCGGGAGGACTGGGTCGAGTCGGTCCAACGCCTGAATTGCCGACTTTTCATCCACGCAAAACACCGCCGCGTGTTGCGGCGGGCTCAGATACAGAGCGATGATGTCGGCCGCCTTGCGCTCGAAATCCGGATCATCACTGGCCATATAGCGCTCCAACCGGTGCGGCTTCAAGCCCGC
>JAVHMZ010537702.1:0-13790 GCA_034782995.1 Amazona versicolor
AACCCGCCACCGGCAAATGCCAATAACGATGCTCTTCGGACTGGCCGTCCTGCCATTCGACTATGGTCGCGGGCGGCAGCTTCCGCACGCCTTCGAAAATCGCGGAATCGTCTTGAACAAAACCGTACTCCAGAAATTGCAGCACTGCGTCCGCATTCACTGACCCCGTCAGTCCCGCAACACGCAACGCGTCAATTGTCGACGCAAACACAATCTGCTTCCCGTCGATTGCCCCGCTGACTGCATAAACCAGCGGCTTCACTCCCAACCGGTCCCTTACCAGAAAGAGTTTCCGCGGACCTTCATCCCAGATGGCGAACGCGAACATTCCGCGAACGCGATCCACCAGCTCGCGGATTCCCCAGGCCTGATAGCCCTCCAGCAGCACTTCCGTATCGCACTCGGAATGGAATCGGCGACCGAGCCTGATCAACTCCGCGCGCAATTCCCGGAAATTATAGATGCAGCCGTTAAAGACGAGTCCGATTTGCCCATCGCCCGACACCATCGGCTGCGCGCCCGCATCGCTGAGATCGAGGATCGCCAGCCGCCGGTGTCCCAGCGTGGCATCCCCAAAAGAGTGCAGGCCTTCGCCGTCCGGACCGCGCCGCCGCAGAGCGGGCAACATCGCACGCGTGATCCGTTCAGCCACATGCGGCTGCCCTACCGAAACGCAGCCGGCAATTCCACACATCGCGGCTATTCTCTAGGCGCTTCGGCCACACCGGCCGGTCGACTCGCGTTCTTCACCACCACCCGCGCCGGATTCCCCATCGCCACCGAATACGCCGGAATATCCGTCACCACCACGCTATTCACCCCGATCACCGCGCCTTCGCCGATCGTCACGCCCTTCAAAATAAAAGAATTCTGGCCGATCCAGGCGTAGCGCCCGATCCGCACCGGCTTGATCTCCTCCGGCAGCGGCGGCAGATCGGCGATTCTCTGCGCCGTGTCCCGCGGATGCGCATCGGAATCCATAAACCGCACTCCCGACGCCACATTCACATCCTCTTCGATGACGATCTCCTGATTCACCACGAACACCACGTTGTGCCCGATATCCACACGGTCTTTCAAAATCAACCGGGGATTGTCGTACATGCGCCCGCTAAATATATCCACCTGGCCAAAGAAGTTTACGTTGTTGCCGATACGTATCTCTGTGTGCCCGACAACGAAAGGAAGCCGCGAGAGGCGAAAATGCTTTCCGACCGACACACACCGGCTGCGGAAAAGCGGCTCGTAATAGAGATAACTCGCCAGCCATCGCACACTAGCAAAGAATTCGGTATGCAGATTGAACAGCACCCGCAAGACCGGGTGAAGAAAACGCGGCACCGGCAGATTGCTTCCCGAAACCGAGCGCGCGGCCGAGCCGAGTCTGCGATAAAACGGCGTGTCCCCGCGCCTGATTCGCAAAATCAGACTTTCAATCATGGGCAGCTCCGGTCAATGGCATGTTGATGTTCACAATCGAAAGAATCGGTAAAGTAGGAGAGGCGTGACCGTCACCGAAGCTCTCAAATTTCTACAGCGCGCTCCTAAAGAGCAACCGCGCTTCGAGACCTTTCTCGCTTGCGGTTTTACGCCCCTGCACCTTCAATTATTCCTTACCGCGCGCCTGCAGGAGCGGCTCGACAAGCGCTTCGCCCAGATCCAGACGGGTCTCTACGGCAGCCTGGCCCAAAGTCTCGAAAGTCTGGCTCGGTCAGAAGCCGCCGCCGTCGCCTGCGCCATCGAGTGGCCCGACCTCGACCCGCGCTTCAGTTATCGCGAAGCCGGCAACTGGGGCCCCGCTGCCGTCGACGATATGGTGACCGGCGCGCGCTCCTCGTTGAGCAGGATTCGCGAAGCCCTTGAGCGCATTCCCGCCGGCGTTCGCGTCGCTGTCTCGCTGCCCACTCTTCCTCTCCCGCCGCTCTTCCACACCGCCGGGTGGCAAGCCAGTCAGGCGGAACTGATTATCGCGCACAATCTTGCACAATTTGCCGCCAGCCTCACGGAGCGCCGCTCGACCCTGGTGGTCAACGCCGGGCGTCTGAACGAAGACTCCTCCCCGCGGGATCGCCTGGATCTGAAGTCCGATCTCGCCACTGGCCTGCCTTACACGCTCTCGCACGCCGATGCGCTCGCCCATGCGTTTGCGCGCCTCTTAGTGCCCGCAGCCCCCAAAAAAGGCATCATCACGGACCTCGATGACACGCTCTGGCATGGACTGGTCGGCGAAGTGGGTCCGGAAGGCGTCACCTGGGATCTTGCCGGGCATCAGCAGATTCACGGGCTGTATCAGAAGCTCCTTTCCAGCCTTGCCGAAGCCGGCATCCTGGTTGCGATCGCCAGCAAGAACGACGATCGCGTTGTGCAGAATGCCCTGAAGAGACAGGATCTCCTGCTCCCGCCCGGCCAAATCTACCCCATCGAAGTGCATTGGGAGGCAAAATCGGGCTCCGTCGCTCGCATCCTCCGCACCTGGAACATCAGCGCCGATTCCGTAATCTTCGTCGATGACAGCCCCATGGAGCTGGCCGAGGTCGCCGCCGCTCATCCCGGCATCACCTGTATTCCGTTCCCGGCGAACCAACCCCAATCCGCCATTGCGTTCCTTCGCTCGCTCCGCGATTTATGCGGCAAGGAGCAACTCTCCGGCGACGACGCCCTTCGCCTGGACAGCATCCGGCAAGCCGCGGCATTCGACCGCGAGTCGGTTTCCGGATCCACTCCCGACGAGTTCCTCAAATCCGCCAACGCCACCCTCACCATCGACTTTCAGGCCGGCTTCGAAGACGCGCGCGCGCTGGAGCTGGTGAACAAAACTAACCAATTCAACATCAACGGAGCCCGTTACACCGAAGCGGACTGGAAGAAAAAACTGCTGCTTCCCGGCGCATTCCTTCTGGTCGTCAGCTATGCCGATAAGTTTGGCCCGCTAGGTAAAATTGGAGTAGTCCAGGGACGCGCATCTCGCGATCTTCTTCGGATCGACACATGGGTAATGAGTTGCCGAGCCTTCGCACGCCGCATCGAGCACCAATGCTTACAGTTGCTTCTGAATCGGTATGCCGCCCACGAAATCGAAGTCAACTTCCTGCCGACCGCCAAGAATGGACCCGCGCGGGATTTCTTTCATTCACTCATCGGCGAGTCGCCGGATGGAACCTTCCGCCTGACGCGCGCTCAGCTTACAGAGAAATGCCCACCGCTGTACCACCATATTTCTGAAATGGAGAAAGTGGAAACGAATGGATGACATCAAAGCGCGCTTGACCACCTGTTTCGAGACGGTTTTCCCGGATTTGCCGGCCTCGCAGGTTCCCACCGCCACGCAGGAGTCGGTTGCCAACTGGGATTCGATCGCGGCCATCACTCTGGTCAACGTGATTGAAGACGAGTTCCAGATCCAGATGGACCTGGACGAATTGGCGGATCTCGATTCCTTCCCGCGTATTCTCGAATACCTCCACTCGGTTCTTCAGGTCGCCTGAGTGACGGAGTCGCCCAACCCGGCGCTTTTCCTGCACCATGTGGGCTACGTAGTCCCGGACATCGCCGGATCGATTAACCGCTTTGCACAATCCATCGGCGCAACCTGGGACGGCGTGATTTCGGAAGACCCGTTTCAAAAGGTGAAGGTTGCTTTTTTGACTACTCGTGCACAAGATGCACAAATCGAACTGGTGGAGCCCGGCGGCCCGGATTCCCCTGTGCGTGAATTCCTGCAAAAGGGCGGCGGCCTGCACCACTTGTGCTACGAAGTCGCCGATCTGGATGCGGAGCTCTCCGCGTTTCGTGCCCGCCGCGCCGTCATCGCCAAACGGCCGAAGCCCGCGGTTGCTTTTCAAGGCCGCCGGATCGCCTGGGTGCTCACTGCGGAAAAGCTTCTGATCGAACTGCTGGAGCGCGAACCGAAATAATGGAACGTCCGGCCTTTTATTGCGCTCTGGCTCTGTTGTTCCTGCGCTTCAGCTACCTGCATGAAATCATCACCTTCCTGACCGGTATCAACACCTATGTCCTTTACATCTTCGGCCCCATCGCGTTTTTCGGGATCGCCGTTTCGGGCGGAATCCAGCGGACCTTCCGCGAAAAAATCGCGAAATACTGGTTGGGATTTGTGCTGTGGATGTGCGTGGCCGCCGTATTCAGCTCCTGGCGCGGAGGCTCATTCTCGCACGTGCTCGGCTATTTGCGGACCGACGTCTGCATGCTGCTCGCCGCCAGCGGACTGGCGCGGACCTGGAACGATTGCAAGCAAATAATCGCGGTCATCGCCGTGGCCACACTAGTGAACCTCGGAACAGCGCACTTTTTCATGCAGACTACCAGCAGTGACCGGCTCGCGCTCAGTTGGGGAGGCACCATCGCGAACTCCAATGACTTAGCCGCGCACTTTCTATTGACACTTCCGTTCCTGCTCTTTTTCGCGATTAAACCCGCGACGGGTCCCCTAATCCGCGTGGGCGCGGCGATCGCCGTCTGCATCGGTCTCTACCAGGTCGTCCACACCGGATCGCGCGGCGCACTGGTCGCCCTGATTGTCACCGCTCTTTTCGTGCTGATAACCGGAACCGCCAGGCAGCGATTGGCGATCGCGGTTTTGGTGCCTTTGGCCGCGGTCGCACTGCTGAGTCTGATTCCCGGCTCCACCTGGAAACGCCTGCTGTCCTTCTCCGAAAGCGCGACCGCCAGCGAGGAAGCCATGGAATCGAGCGAAGCCCGTCAATATCTGTTTCGCCAGAGCATCATTTACACCTTCGAAAAACCGCTATTCGGAGTCGGCCCCGGACAGTTCTCCTCCTACGAAGGCGGCTCGATGACCAGTCAGGGTCTCCGCGGCAACTGGCACGAAACGCATAATTCCTATACCCAGGTTTCCTCCGAGTGCGGAATTCCCGCGCTGATTTTCTATTGCCTGGCGCTCTTCTCCACGCTGGGGCTTCTCCGCAAAATCAGGAAAACCGCGCTCGCCGCCGGACGGCACGACATCGCTGCCGCCGCGTTCTGCATTCTCATCGGGCTGATCGGATTTAGTGTGGCCACCGTGTTCGTCAGCTTCGCGTATCGTTTTTATTTGCCGTGCATTTCGGGGCTTGTGCTGGCGCTTTGGAGCGCGGTTCAAGGCTTGAAGGCGAAGCCCGCGGTGATCGCCCAACCCTACGATTTCCGCCGCTTGATGGGGAAAGAGAAGGTACTCGATGCGAGTCTCCGTTATCATCCCGCTGTTTAACAAAGCCGCCTACGTGAGGCGCTGCTTGTCCTCCGTCGCGGCCCAGACTTACCGCGATTTCGATACCATCGTTGTCGATGACGGCTCGACGGACGAAAGCCTCGAACTTGCCCGCGAGTTCGCAGCCTCGCCCGCTGCTAACGGAATCGCATTCCGCATCGTCTCGCAATCGAACGCCGGCCCCGGGAGTGCCCGCAATGCCGGAGTCGCCTTATCGACCGCCGAATTGCTGGCGTTCCTCGATGCGGATGACGAGTGGGCGTCCGATTACCTCTCGTCCAATCTGGAGGCTTTGGATCGATGCGAATCCCCGGCCGCTGTCGCTGCCGTGGTCTCCGGCTACAAGGAATTTCCTTCCGGAGTCAGCCGCGAGCCGATGTGGCGCAAACGGGGGCTTACCGAGGGAGTCTTTCGCGCGTCCCCCCAAACCCCCACGCATCTGTTTGCGCAGGTTTTGGCCTATCACGCCTGCGGAAACACGATGGTGCGCACCGCTGTCTTCCGCGAACTCGGCGGCTTCTACGATCGCGATCGCTGCGTCTTCGCCGAAGACTCCTGGTTTTGGGTCCAGGTCTTGCTCACCCGGAGTGTGCTGGTCCGCTTTCAGCCCCTCACTTATATTCATCGGGAGGCATCAGAGCTGAGCGGGAATTATCGGAAAGCGCGGCCCATCGAACCGTTCCTGTTAGACCCGGGCCCGATTGAGGAACGCTGCCCACCTCGGCTGGGGCATTTGCTGGAAGGATTTCTCGCGTTTCGCGCCTTAAAAACCGCCTGCGTTCTGGGCTATTGGGGATGCTGGCGCGAAGCCCACGCACTGCGCGTCCGCTTCGCCGGCCCGCGACATTTTCGTTTGCTTTATTTCTGGCCGGCGTTGGTTTGTTCCACGCCGCTCGGCGGCATTCTCGGCAATCTTTGGCGGTCGCGCAACCGCGCGGCCCACTCCCACGAACGGCGTCTCTCCCTCGGCTAGTATGAACTTCACTCTGTCATGGGGGCTCTTCTCTTTCGCTGTGCTCTTCCTTCTGTACTCCACGCTGGGATACCCCTTGCTGCTCGCGCTGATGGCGCGCTGGCAAGCGAAGCCGGTACGGAAACGCTTCGAGACTCGCACTGTCACTATCCTGCTCCCGGTCTACAACGGAGAAAAATGGATCGTACAGAAGCTGGAGTCCATTGAAGCTCTCGACTACCCCCGTGAAAGCCTGCAAGTAGTGGTCGTTTCGGACGGTTCCAGCGATCGGACCGAGGTTCTAGCGCGATCGTTCCGCAACGTCGAGGTCATCTCCATCCCGAAAGCCGGGAAAGCCGGCGCGGTCAACCGCGGCTTGAGCGTAGCGCGCGGCGAGATCGTCTTCTTTACCGACGCGCGCCAGCCGCTCGACAAAAATTGCCTGCGCGAAATGGTGGCTTGTTTCGCGGATCAGGACGTCGGCGGCGTTTGCGGCGAACTCCTGATTGCGAATGGCGACACGCTCGAAGAAGCATCCGTAGGCCTCTACTGGAAAGTCGAAAAATGGATCCGTCATCAGCTCAGCGCCATGGGCACTCTCCTGGTGGTTACCGGATGCCTGTATTCCGTGCGCCGGGAGCTGATTGAACCGCTACCCGCCACCGCGCTGGGGGACGACATTTTCATGCCGCAGGCCATTTTGCGGAAAGGCTATCGCGTGATCTTCGAGCCGGCGGCCCGGGCTTACGATTTTCCTACCTCCCGAAGCATGGAGTTCAGCCGGAAAGTGCGGACCCTCGCCGGCCTCTACCAATACGTCGGCATCCATGGGTTAGGCCCGAAGAGTTTTCATTTCTTTTCGTATAAAGTGACTCGGCTCCTGCTTCCCCACATGCTGATTCTGACCGCCGTCACCAGCTTCTTCCTGCCTGCTCCCTATTCCGTGATTGCGCTCACCGCGCAAGCTGTCTTCTATGGCATCGCCGCGCTCGACGATCTACTGCCCGAAGGGAACTTGTTGAAGCAGCTCAGCGCGCCGGCCCGGACGTTTTGCATGTTGATGGCCGCCTCGCTCTTTGCGATCCGCATCTTATTCGTACCTTCGTCCAGCCTCTGGAAAACGACTCACGTGAAGGTGCCGAAGCTCTCTCCCTGACGACTTACTTGGTGACTGCTTCGCGCTCTTCGACCGTCTCCGTAATCGTGACGGGCGCGCTCCGTCCCAGCGCAGCTTGCAGGCTGGCCAGTTGGAACGTAAAGGCGGAGGTTTCCGCCAAGCCGATCTCCACGGGAGCAGTTGGCATGGGAACCGGTTTCGCGGCTTCCGGTTGCGCCGCCGCCGTTGCCGCGCGCGCGATCTCCTGATCGATCAGATCCCACTCCTTCTGGAGATGAATCAGATCCTCGACGAAAGTGGCGCGCTGCTTGATCCAGCCGGATCTCCGGTTGTGGCGGGCGAAGAAAATCATGAGACAGATGAGGGCCAGGGACGAGGCGTTGATAAGGAAGAAGTTCGGCGTCATGTGAACTCCATCGGCGGAGCGAAAAAAATACTTTAGGCGATGGTCAACATTCTTCGCGCCCGATGGAGCAGCACATAGCCGTCGAGTGAAAGCGACATGTTCTTCAGGTAATAGAGGTCGTACTCCAATGAGATCAACCCATCGGGCGCTTCCGCCTGCGTGTCCATGTTGATTTGACTCCAGCCCGTCAATCCCGGCCTCAATGCGTAGCGCTGCTCGTAGAACGGAATGCGACTGGCCAGTTCTTCCCCGATCTCCTGGCGGGCAGGCCGCGGACCCACCATGGCCATCTCACCCCGCAGCAGATTGAACAGCGCGGGTAGTAGCTCCAGCTTTGTGACTCGGAGAAATCGCCCCAGCTTTGTAACCACCAGGCGATTCGATCCCGGCGCGCGCCTCGTGATGCGGAACCGGTAAAAGTTGAAAGGGATCTGCCGATATCCCGTGCACGCAATCGAATCCAGAATCGGTCCACCTGTCGATAGCTTCACCAGAACGCTCAGCAGCAGAAGGACCGGGAGGAGCAAAGCGATTCCAATTAGTGCCATCAAGTTGATGTAAATCGACTGGAGCGCGAGGCTGCCCGGACGGTGTTTCAATGTCTGGTCGAAGATGAACTGCGACGGGCGGAACTCACTGGCGCAAATCCGGTTGCAAAGAACCTCGTAGAAGCGTGCCCCCTCCTCGATCGGAATCCCGCGGTGCCGAACTTTAAGCAGTTCCTCGATGGGCATTCCGCCCTCTCGCTGGTCCGTGCAGGCGACAATCAACCGATCCGGCCGCAGTTCCTCACTCACCGATGGAAGCAGTTCGAAAGGGCCGAGATAACGGGCTTCCATCGCACTCTCCGGCACCGGCTCGCCAAGGTAGCCCGCGAGAACCACTCCCCGGTCCGGATTCCCGGCAATCAGACGAGCAATTTCCCGGGCCAGAGCGCCGCTTCCGATCAGCAGGACCACCTGTCTCCCAAACAGTTTCCAAAGAAAGCTGCTGAATGCCAGCCGCCACAGGAAGAACGCCGGAAGCGCGAGTACGGTGCCGGCCAAAACCGCGCGGCGCGGGAGCGCCAAGTCAGCGCTGACGTAAGCGAGTAGCGTCTGGATAATCAACGAGAGTCCGAATACATGCGAAAGCTGCAGGATCAGCGCGACGCGGGATCTGATCCGCACGGCTGTATAAAGCTCGTTGAAGTACATACCGCCGACGATGCTGAGAACCGCCACCAGCAGCCGCACCCACCCGTTCGAATCCAGAAAGTAAGCGCCCGCCGGATCCTGAAGGAACGCGGTAATGCTCGCCCCATAGATGCCGGTGGCGAGAAGGAAATCGCCTATCAGAACGACAAGCGTTTGGACCGGAAACAAAGAAAGTGCTCGCATGGCGTGACCAGGCGAACCCTAAAACGCACCGCTGAGATCGGCTGCGACCGGCGCGCGTTCGAGCGAATTCGCGGCCGCGGACTCCAACTGCTGCATCTCGATCTTTCTCAGCGCCGGAGCTAAAGTTCCCCGAATCACGTCCACAAACGGTCCGACTACGGAAGCCGAAATTACCGTGTCGAAAGGGCGCGTCAGGTCGACGAAACCGCCGTCCAGCATCGGGATGCGGAGCCGCCACTCCGCGGGCGGGTCCGAAATTTCTGTGAGGCGCGCATCCAGACAGGACTCGAAAGCGTGATGGTTAGAGACCCGCAATCGTTCACAGCGAAAGCCGCAATTTTTGGCCGTATGCTGCAGGATTGTCCAGCACTCATCCAGCGTGGCCGCCTTCGCGACCTCCCGCTCGAAGGCATGCAGCTCCAGTTGCACCTTGAGGCTTTTCTGAAAATCCCCGCTGAACAGCATCTTGCCCGCTACCGAGAACTCCGCATATCCGAGATATTGGATGCCGAGCCACGCGACGGCGCAGAAGAAGATCGTGATCACGCCGCTGATCCGGTTGCTGCGCACCGTGCTCTGCAGAATCGAGAAACATGCCACCAGGCTGCAGACCGCGTAGACGACGAGTACGGCGCGCCGGGGCGTAAGCCCGCGATCCAGCAATTTGTGATGGATGTGGCCGCGGTCCGGACTGAAGATCGGCTGGCGCTTCAATGCGCGCCGGACAATACAGAGGCAGGTATCGAGCAGCGGGATAGAGAGCGCCATTAAAGGTGCGGTCATCCCCAGCAGAGTCGCCGATTTCTGCGTCCAAATGATGCCGAAACAGCCCAATAAAAAGCCAATGGACAGGCTGCCCGAATCGCCCAGGAAGATTGTCGCCGGATTGAAGTTGTAGCAGAGAAAACCAAGCAGACAGCCCGCCAGCGGGAAAGTCGCCAGCGCCAGCGCGGGACTTTGATGAACCAGGCTCGCGATGAAAATAGTCAGCGTGGAAAACAGACCGATGCCGCCCGCCAGTCCGTCCATCCCATCTACCAGGTTGAAGGCATTGGTGCAGACCAGAAGCCACACGATCGTCGCCGGAAAACTCCACCAATCCTCGGTTGCGACTCCCACTACAATCAGAACGCGAATCCCCGCAAAGTACGCCAGGGTCGCCCCGCCGAACTGACCGATCAATTTCTGCCAGGGCTTCAGGCCGAATAAGTCGTCGACGATTCCCGTGGCAAAAATGACGCCCGCTGCAGGCAGCAGCCGCCAGACCAGATACAGATTGCCGCGCAGCACCGAACCCGCTGGCGCCGGAGCCAGAATAAACGCCAGCGTGTAAGCGATCGCGATCGCAATCCCACCCACGCGCGGTATCGGATATTTGTGAGCCTTCCGGCCCGCATCGGGCACATCCACCACGCCGTAGGAGCGGAAGATATCCCGCATGATCGGGGTGAGAATGACCGACAATACAAAAGCAATCCCGCCCAGCCACAACAAGGAGCCGACGATCGCCTTCATGTCCATAATGCGAGTCTCCGATCCAATCTAAATACTGGTATCGGCTGGTTTCCTTCCCAAGTATAGGTCAAAATCCCGCATTCCCCGTGGGCTGAAGGGACTTCTTAACCCATGTTTAATACGATTGGAGCTAAATCCCGGATGAGCCGGCTGATAGGATGAATCTTGAGCGTTAATCATGGGAAATAAAGGTTTTACGGACTACCTGCTGGTCGATTCGCAGTTCGATGAGCAGGAAAAGCTGGTCCGCCAGACGGCCCGGGAGTTCGTGGATTCCGAAGTACTTCCTCTTATCAACGAAAGCTATCGCGACGCCACGTTTCCTACGCAGTTGATACGGGAAATGGGCCGCCTGGGATTCTTCGGCGCCAACCTCACCGGTTACAACTGCGCCGAAATGAGTAATGTAGAGTACGGCTTGATCATGCAGGAGATCGAGCGCGGCGATTCCGGTTTGCGCAGCTTTGTTTCCGTGCAAGGCGCGCTCTGCATGTATCCCATCTGGAAGTTCGGATCGGAAGACCAGAAGCGGCAATGGCTGCCTCGCATGCAATCCGGCGAGGCGATCGGCTGTTTCGGATTGACGGAGCCCGATTTCGGCTCGAATCCCGGCGGCATGCGCACGGCCGCGGTTCGCGACGGCCAGCACTGGGTGCTCAATGGCGAAAAGACCTGGATTACCAACGGATCGCTCGCCGATGTGGCCATCGTCTGGGCGAAGACGGACGACGGTGTCCGGGGCTTCTTAGTGGAGAAAGGCACGCCCGGCTACTCCACCTCCGACATTCACGGCAAGTGGTCTATGCGTGCCTCGGTCACCTCCAGTCTTTCGTTCTCCGATTGCCGCATTCCCTGCTGCAATATCCTCCCCGAAGTGAAGGGACTGAGAGGTCCTCTCTCTTGCCTGTCGCAGGCGCGATTCGGCATCGGATGGGGCGTACTCGGCGCGGCGATGGATTGCTTCGAGACCGCCCGGGATTACGTCGTGCTCCGCAAGCAATTTGGGGACAAGCCTTTAGCGGCCCATCAACTGGTGCAGGAGAAGCTGGCGCGCATGATTACAGAAATCACCAAGGCGCAGTTGCTAGCGCTGCATTGCGGACGTTTGAAGGATCAGGGCAAGCTGGAACCCGCCCACATCTCCATGTTGAAGCGCAATAATGTCTCGATCGCGCTCGATGCCGCCCGCGATGCCCGGGACCTGTTGGGGGCCAACGGGATCACCGAGGAGTATCCTGTAATGCGCCACCTGTGCAACCTCGAAACCGTAAAGACCTATGAGGGAACAGACCACATCCATGCCCTCGTTATCGGGGAGCGAGTCACCGGCGTCGCCGCTTACAACTAGGCCCGGCGGATCGTCCCTTGTTTACGCGCTGACTATATTCCTCAGCGCCTTTCTTCTCTTTCAGGTTCAGCCGCTGATCGCCAAAGAGATCCTTCCCTGGTTTGGAGGATCGGCAGCGGTTTGGACGGCCTGTTTGCTGTTTTTTCAGGCGGCGCGAACGGCGATGATCGAGTTCAACCCTTACCTTGGCTCGAAGCCGCTAGCGGAAGCGCTGAATGCGGCACCGCCCGGTGAGTTGATTGTGGACGATCAGTATTACACGTTCTCCTCGGTGTTTTTTTACGCGCACCGGGACGCATGGCTTTTAAATGGACGTGTAAACAATCTGGAATACGGGTCTTACGCTCCGGGGGCGAGGAATCCGTTTTTGAAGGATGAAGACTTCATCGAACGATGGCGATCTTCAAAACGCTATTACGTGGTGGCGGAAGCGAAACCTGCAGAGCGGCTGCATAGGCTGATTGGTGACGCTCCGTGGAGGATTGTTCGCGAAAGCGGGGGAAAACTTTTGTTGGTAAATCGGTAGAGATTCCGCGTGTTACAACTCCCACGGGTTTATGAGCGACAAATTCAAACCCGAGAAATCCTTGGTGTTCCTGGTTACGAGCACCAAGTCGTGTTCCAGAGCCGTTGCCGCGAGAAGTCCGTCGTTGGTTTTCAAGGTGATCCCCTTGCGTTTGGCGTAAATCGTTAGCCAGCCCCAGCGCTCCGCTATGTTTCTCGTCACAGGGAGCAAATTCGATTCGAACCAGGAAGGCAGGCCGCTTCTCAACCAGGATTCCAGAATCGATCTACGTCTTCCGATCGGTAGGTTTTCTATGCCGAGCCGAATTTCGCCCAAGGTGATGACGCTAGCGAAAAGAGACTCTGGGTCTGCATCTCGAAGCCAAATGTATACCGGATGACTCGGAACTGGTTTGGCAAACTCAGAAACTATATTCGTGTCGAGAAGAGAACCGTTCAAAGTTCTATTACTCTCGGATAGTCGTTAGGTCTTTCGACGACCAAGCCCGATCCGCGCAAAGGAGATTGCATCAGAAAATCGGCAAGATTCATCTTGGGTCGAACTGCGCGTTCTTCTTTCCCAAGCTCCGATTTTTTCAGCGCTTGCACCAAAACATCCTCGACGCTTTGGAAAGAGCCGCTCGCCATACATCTCTCAATCATTGCTTTCAGTTCGGGTTCGTGAATTTCAATAGTCATGCGCTACCTCCAGTTTCTCTCTAAATCCAGCGGTGCTTCCTTAAATAGATCAGCAGCGCCACGGTGGCTCCCGCCATCATTCCTCCCACGATCCACGTCGCATGCGGTGAATCCGCCAGCGGCAGTCCCTTTGTGTTCATTCCGTAAAACCCGGATACCACCAAAACCGGCAGCGCGACCGTACCCAGAATAGTCAAAACTTTCATCACCTCATTCGTCCGGTTTGCGACGCTCGAAAGATAAACGTCCATGATCCCGGTCAGCAAGTCACGCTGGGTTTCCACCATGTCCAGGTTGCGCGCCACATGGTCGTACACGTCGCGGAAGAACGGGAGCAGGTCCGCATTAATCAGCGTAATCTCCACACGGTACAAGTGCGCGGTCACATCCCGCGTGTTCACCAGAATGCGCCGCAGGTCGATAAGCGAACGCTTCGTATTGAAGATATCGGAAAGCACCTCGGGGGTCGGGTCCTCAAGCACCTTCTCCTCCAGATCGTCGATCAAATCGTCGGTGTGGTCGAGCAGCGGCAAGTACGAATCAACCACGCCGTCGCAAACGCGATACAGCACCTGGTCGGCGCGCAGCCGTCCTTCCATGGCGTGAATCGGCGCCAAAATTTTTTCGATGGTGTCGCACTGTT
>JAVHMZ010537808.1:0-13780 GCA_034782995.1 Amazona versicolor
CTGGCAGGCACAAACGACATCGCGCGCGGAACCGCGCTCGACATCATTGAGAACAACATCATCATGATGTCCGATCTGGCGCGTGCGCACCTGATCAAAGTGTTGATCGCTTCGGTGCTCCCGGTTAGCCAGCAGCAGGCGACCGTACGGTCTCCACAGAAAATTCAGCAACTCAACACGTGGCTGCAGAACTTCTGCGCGCAGACCAGTTGCATCTATGTTGATTACTTCGCAAAGGTGCGCGATGGCTATGGGAATTTACAAACCGATCTGGCGGACGATGGCCTGCACCCAAATGGAAAAGGCTACCGGATTATGGCGCCGGTGGCGCTGGCGGCGATTGACCGCGCGGTCGGGACGGTCTCAAATGCGCCGCTGACTCCGCGGCGGCGGGTGAAATTGTTTTAGGGCGGCGCATTCGTCTAGAAATGTACTGATTCGGGCAGAATCTGATTCGCAATCCGGCAAGGGAACAGCTATTGGTATGACCAACGAGACCCGTTGCCAAATACCTTTTACTTCGGATTCGAGTCTTGCGCATGGCTTTCACGTTCGTGCGGCGCTGGGCGGTGGGCGGTCGCATGCTTTTCTGGTTGACACAGGATCCGTTGGCATTCTCGTGCCTCGGCATGCGCTAGGTCCCGATTACCAGGACTTTGATCCTTGCCAAGACGTCACGTTTGGTTATGTCAGCAGCGAAAACGTTTATTACGGCCAATGGGTGCAGCTTCAAGTGGTGCTCGGTGTGCCAGCCTCATGGGACGGAACCGGCGATTTCCCAACAGCTCAGATCGAGGTCTTCGCTGTTGATCAGCCGGCCGACTTCAACGGCGGGGTCTTCGGCGTCGGCTTTGGAATTGGCGGGCTTGCTGACGGAGGATCAGGGAGGAATCCGCTCCTTCATGTAAAGTGTCTAGGGATGTCGATGAACGCCGGCTACATCGTCAGCACTGAAGGAATCGAAGTTGGCCCGGGTCCGCAAAGCACGAATGGGTTTGCGTTGATTGGACTGGACCCAGACACGTACAGGACGGATTGGATGCAGCCTCTTGGAAGCATCATGCTGACGGAACATGGCAGCGGCGACACTTTCAGCGCGGATTTGCCGTTTTTGATGGATACTGGCATCCCCGAGATGATCCTTTGGCTGGACGCCCATCACCCCCCATTGAACCTTCGGAGCCATCACCGATTTCGGAATGGCATCAAGGCTACTTGTTCGGCGCCGCCCGCGGATTCGCTAATGGAGCCGGCACTGCAATACTCGTTCGTCACGGGCGAGACCAGTCAACCGATGGCGCCGTCGCATGTGGAATGGCGCTCCGGACGCGGAATCAATACCGGCAGGAGAGTCTTGGCGGGCGCTGACTATCTTTTCGACGCGAAGGCAGGCCGAATTGGGTTTCGAACTCTTGGGGCGTAGTGCTTATAAAAGCCGGTGGGAACCGATTGGTCACTTTGATGATGCTCTCGAGCATTTGCAGTTAGAACTCGCGCTTGGGTAGAACCGGACGCTCGATGCCAGGTGGCACGAGAGACGTCTATACTGAAAGCGTGGGGTGCAGCGAATACGTTGAACAGCGTAACGGCGGATTCTATATCGCCAGCACGCGTGTCTCGCTCGATTCGATCGTTTATTCCTTCAAAGCCGGTGACTCGGCGGAGACCATTCGGCAGAACTTCTCGTCTTTGTCGTTGGAGCAGGTGTACGGAGCAATTGCCTTCTATCTTGCTCATGAGCAAGAAGTCGATGCCAACATTCACGAAGGTGAAGAAGAGGTCCAGCGCTCGATCCCGGATCTCAGCGAGAGCCGCCCCGAGATGTATGTTCGTCTTGAGCGTGACCGCGACGGGATCTCCACGCAAGATTTAGCGAAGCGTTGAGTATCCGGTTTCAGGCGGACAACGACCTGAAAAGAACTATCGTCGATGCGACTCTGCGCCGGGAGCCTCGCATTGATTTTCAAACCGCCCAGGCAGCCCGCCTAGACGATCTTGACGATAAAGCGGTTTTGCTCCTGGCAGCATCACAGTCCCGAATACTTGTGAGCCATGACAAACGAACAATACCCAGAGCGCTCGCCTCGTTTGTCGAGTCGGGTGAAACAAGTCCGGGGGTGCTACTCGTCATTCCCCAGAACGCGCCCATCCGAGATGTTGTTGAAACGCTCATTCTGATCTGGGCGGACGACCGATCGGACGATTGGAACAACCTAATAGCTAAAATCCCTCTCTGACTCAGCTTGCGGCGGCCACAAATCGGCTGCCCCGTCCACCGGAAGTGAGAAAATCAGGAAATGCGGCGTCTTATAGTCGCGCTGCTCCTGAGCAGTGCGCCGTTTTTCGGCTCCGACCAGGCCGTCACCGTTAGCAAGCTTCTCGAGTTCTTGCGCTCCTCGATTCAGCAGAAATTTCCGGATAAACAGGTAGCGCAGTATGTCGCGCACATGAAGCTGTCCGAAAAGCTGGACGAGCGCACGATTGAACAGTTGCAAGGCGAAGGGCTTGGTCCGCGAACGGTCGCGGCGTTGAAGGAGTTGAGTGTTGCTACTGGCAATTTGGCCGCGCCTGTGGTCGCTCCGCCTAAGCCGCAACCGCCGGCGATCCCGCCTCCGTCGAATGAGGACGAGCAGCAGGTGATCGGCGACATGACGGATTACGCGCTCAACTACACCAAGCGCCTTCCGGATTTTATCTGCACACAGATTACGCGCCGTTCAGCCGATCCGCGCAGCCGCGACAACTGGATCTCCCTCGATACCGTGGTTGCCAAGGTGTCTTATGTCGAAGGGCATGAGAAGTACGAGCTCAAGCTGGTGAATAACACCGTGGTCGAGAACAAGTCGATCGAGCAGTTGAACGGATCCATCTCGACCGGTGAGTTTGGCAGCATGATGCACGAGATTTTCGAGCCGGCTAGCGGAGCGGAATTTCACTTCGTGCGCTGGACAACACTGCGCGGCCGCCGCACGTTTGTGTTCAGTTACCAAATCGAGCAAGCACGCTCCAAATATTCCATCGATTTCGATCACAAGATGCGCGTCATCACCGCCTACAAAGGCTTGGTCTACGTCGACAAGAACACGCATGCGATTACGCGACTCACGGCGGAGGCGGTCAACATTCCTACAGATTTCCCGGTGCGCGCCGCTGCGACCCGCCTCGACTACGAGTATCAAACTATTGGCACTCGGGATTTCCTTGTGCCTATAGTCGCCGAGATGAACATACGGGATTCCGAAGTGGCTTTCCGCAACAACATCGAGTTCCGTTCGTACAAGAAGTTCGGCGCGGATACCAGCATCAAATACGACGTGGATGTCACGGATATCGACAAGCCCGCGGACGAATCGAAGAACAAGGAAGAACCGCCTAAGTAGGGCTGTTGTCATATTGGGCTGGTGTACGCTAAGGACAAATGCGAATCCTTGTGGTCGAGGATGAGAAGAAGATCGCCGATTTTCTGCAGCGGGGCCTGGAAAGCAATGGCTACGCCGTCGATGTAGCCGGAAACGGACACGCGGCAGTCGGGTATGTTCACGATACCGACTACGACCTTGTGATCCTGGATCTCATGCTTCCGGATATGGACGGTATGAAGGTTCTCGAGCGAGTTCGCTCCCGGAAAGTGGGACCGCCTGTGCTGATTCTGAGCGCGCGCGGCCAACTCGACGATCGGGTGAAAGGCCTTGAACTCGGCGCGGACGATTACCTCACGAAACCGTTTGCATTTGTGGAACTGCTCGCGCGTGTGCGTGCTCTGCTGCGCCGCGGACAGCCGGCTCCCGAGAAACTGCAAGTCGGCGATTTGATCATCGATACGCTGCGCCGTAAGGTCACGCGTGACGGGGAAACGATCGAGCTTGCACCGAAGGAGTACGGCATCCTCGAGTACATGATGCGAAACAAAGGACGTCCGCTCAGCCGCACCATGATTGTCGAGCACGTCTGGGATATGGATTATGACGGGCTCACCAATATCGTCGACGTCTACATCCGGCACTTGCGATCGAAGATCGACGATCGCTATCAACAGAAGCTCATCCAGACCGTGCGCGGAATCGGGTACTTGATCGACGCGCCCGAGCCGGCGGCACCCAAGCCTTCTCCATTCACCTCGTTCGAACGGCAGGTGTAATGCCCGCCGCGAGCAGCTTAGCCCCGGTCTCGCGCGGCTTAGCTCCAGCCTCGCGGAGCGTGCGCTTCCGGCTTACCGCCAGCTACGCTTTATTCTTTACTCTTCTCTTGGCGCTGGTGTTGCTGGTTTTCCGGCAGTTTCTTGCACGCACGCTGGATGATCAGGTCCGCGCCGCGCTGAATCAGGATTCGGAAGCGCTCAAAGGCTATCTGCGGATCGAAACAGGGAAAGACCGCTGGTATATCGATAGCTCGGATGACGAAGAGGTGGCGCTCGAAGTTCGTCTGCGCCGTATCTTCTTTCTGGCCGATGCGAACGGAAACGAGATCGACATCTCGGAAACTTACAAGTCGCTTGGAGCGGATTCCAAGGATCTGATCCAATCGGTCATTCGCGGCAAGCAGACAATCTGGCGTGAGCGAGTGAACGCAAAAGGTGAGCACTTTCTGATCCGGTCGAGCTATGACAATGACCAGTATTCTTGGACAGATCACTCCGGCCAGTATCACGACAAGCCGTTCTACTACGTCGCGATCGGGCGTCCGCTAAAAGCGAACCGCGACATTCTAATGTCATTCACCTGGTTGTGCGTGGCTTTAGTGCCTTTGATTTCGATTGGCGGAAGCGTTCTTGGTTGGGTATACGCGGGCCGCGCGTTGTCGCCGGTGATGGAGATTGCGCAGACGGCACAACGCATCGGAGGATCGAACTTGAGTGCGCGCATCCCGACGCGCAACACGGGTGATGAGCTCGACTATCTCACCGAGACATTTAACCGGATGATTGAGCGGCTGGAACTCTCGTTCAACCAGATCCGTCAGTTCTCGACCGATGTATCGCACGAACTTCGCACACCGATTACGGTTATTCGCGGTCAACTCGAAGTCGCGTTGTTCACGGCGAACTCGATCGAGGAATACAGGGAGGCTATCGTCGATTCGTTGCATGACGTCGAGCGCCTATCCGCGATCGTGCGCGCGCTGCTGCTGCTTTCGCAAGCGGAGACGGGCCAAGTCATTCTGCAGCGATCGCGCTTAGATCTTTGTGCGTTACTGAAGGAGCTTGTTGACCAGTTCCAAATCCCTGCCGAGAGCGCACACGTTAAATTGTCCTATGCGTCATCGGTAGAAGAATGCTTCGCGGAACTGGACCGAGTCCAGATTGAACGCATGATCTCGAATCTGCTTTCGAACGCGGTGAAGTTCACGCCTGCGGGCGGCGAGGTGCACGTAGGATTGTGCGAACGAGGCAGTGCAGTCGAGATTGAGGTGAAAGACACCGGGCGGGGCATCGCGCCCGAGCACGTGCCACACATCTTCGACCGCTTTTATCGCGTCAGCAGCCCGTCTTCCGAAGCCACTCCTGAAAAGGGTTTGGGACTAGGCTTGAGCTTCGTCGAGTGGATCGCAAAAGCGCACGGCGGCACGGTTGGCGTGACAAGCATACTTGGCAAAGGGACAACCTTTGTGATTCGCCTCCCTCGCGGCAAGGCGGAGCGAGCCCGAGAGGCTACTTCCGATCAAAATGCAGCTACAGCGCTTAAGCAAGTTTAATGCGCTGTAACATTCTTCCCGGGTTTACATCCTTTATGCTAGACACTGTGCTTGCGGTGCTAACTCAAACTCTACTGCTGACGTTCTGTGCAGTTGCAAGTCCCGCGCTGCAAGACGCATCGCCGCCGTCGGTTGCATCTGCACCAGCCCCGAAGCCGCAGTATTTTTCCGGGTTTGTGACCGAGATGAATGCAAACGCTGTGGCTGTTACACGTAAGGGTTCCGGGAAGGATGTAGCTCATCGCAATTTCATTACAGACGCGCAAACAAAGGTCGAAGGGAACTTACGGGTGAATGCGCGCGTGACAGTGCGCTACGAGGCTACCAGCGCGGGCGATCGCGCCATACGAATCATTGTGAGGTGAAGCACGCTGGACTCAGTCGCCCGACACTCGCTGTGGTTGGGGGCCAGCCCACCATTGAGGTAGTCCGCGCTTCCACTGCGGCCACGACGTGCTCGCGTAGGAGAGCGCAATCATCGCGGCGATGATACAGATGGCGGCAAGAAGCACCTGGCTCACGCTGAGATTGCTTTTCATCCAGCCCAGCCAGTGACCGTATACAAGCTCAATGTGTACCCAATAAACAATCAGCGACGTGGTTCCAAGCTGCCGAACCCAGCTCCAACCCTGCGCCGACGGCTGCATCAACCACACAAACGAAAACGCCACAACAATCAGAAGAACGCCCAACTTGGTGAAGACGAGCGTGGGATTATCCAGCCAGAAATCGGACTTGTCATAAAGTGTGGGACCGGCGATTGCCAAGGCGCTCGCAAAGAAACACATAGCGGCGCCGGCAAGCGCAGTCCATTGCATGACCGGAGTCAAGCGGTCTTGCCTAGTCTTACGCAGAAGTGAACCGAAACTGATTCCGAACGCGATGAAGGCGGCCCAGGGGAAAAAGGAGAAGTAATTCGAGTTAGGAACGAGGTAGTCGCGAAGAAGCGTAGGCTGGATCGCCCCACCCCATTGGGTAACCAAAGGAGAAACGATCGCAATAATCAGACCCAATGCCGCGCAAATCCGCATTCGTTGAGTGACATTCAAAACCGCTGCAAACGCAAACAACGCGATCCCGAAGCCCATGCAGTTTAGGACGTCCACCTTCAACATTTCCTGCCAAGGATTATTCGAGCTCGAGAAGATGCGCGAAAACGTCCAGAGTTGAACGCGGAACAGATAGGCGATAAGAAGGAGGTAACCGGCACGGCGAACCGCTCCCCACCAGCGAGCGCGCGCGTTCAAACCCTTTCGGTCCTGGCTATGCATCAGGAAGGCGAGTGTGATCCCGGTTAGAAAGAGGAACACAGCGGGCGGCATGCCACCGACAAACTGCGAGAAGACGTATGGGCCACCGGTGCGCAGATCGTTGCGCAGAAACGAATGAAAAACGTGACCTTGAAGCATCACGACAGCCGCCAAACCGCGCATCCAGTCGAGGTAGAGCAGGCGGTTGCCGGTGTTCATTTTTTTAGAGCGAAGCAACACAGATGCCAAAATCTTAATGTCAACTTTGCGGAGTCTCTTTCTTGACGTTTTTGGGCAGATTCAATCGGAGGCTAGCGTCCGATACGTTCGGATTAATCTTTAAGTCGTTGAAAGCAAATAGCTGGTAGTCGCCGCCCTGTTGATGAATCTTATGCTGGAGCGGAACACCGGTTTCCGGCGACAGCCAAAGCTCGATGTGGTGGATCCGCTGCGCAACTTCTTTATCTCTCGGGGTGAGTTTCAGTTTTACCGCCTCGCGGCCGTTCACGGTGTCGGTTCCAGCGTATTCCACTTCATTCGCGCCTAGTAAATCCTTCCTTGAGGTTCCGAAACCGAGCAGAAGAAACTGCTCGATCAAGGCGCTGTTCTTGCCGAGCCGATACTCCTGCACGGTGTTCAGTTTGGGGAGATAAATATCTACAGTTTGGCCCTGCACCTGAACGCTTTTGGGGTCAGGCTGCGTGAAGTCGACGCGCATGCGGATGTCGCCGGGCCGGATGCGCTTAACGCGAATCGTTCCATGCGCCACGGCGTCCTCGTTGATGACGGCGGTGTGCGCGGTTTGCGTGAGATTCGCCGTCATGCTGGAGAACGCACCGGCTGCCCGGTCGAGCTTGTTCAATACATCTTCAAGCGGGTCGGCGCCCGGCGCGAGCGTGGCAAAAACGAGCAGGACGGCGGCACGCAGCATACTTGAGTAGACGCTCGGGCCTACGGCTTGGCTACGGCCATATAACCAACCAATTCGTTATCGGAGTCATAAACCCGGTCGACTCGTTCGATCGATTGTGCGCGGCCGGTTTTCTGTTGGATGATTTCACGCACCTTCCCGTTTAGGACTTCTTTCTGCGCACCTTGCGGAATCGCGGAAATGAGGGCCGGCTCAATCCAAAAGACGCTGCTTCCATGCGGCGATGGAAGCAATGCGACTTCGTGCGACAGCGGCACGCGCGGCTGATCGTGAAACCAGGAGCGGGGAGTGGCAAACACGAAGAGGATAACTGCCGCGACCATGATGTCATACTGCCAGGACCCACGTCTGTAGTCCCAGAGAACCACGCGTTTGACGCCGCTCCACACTAACTCAGGTTAGCAATGTCGCACAAATCGATGTATACGCCGTACGCGGTTTGTGCGACGCCGGGGCCGATGGAGATCGTACCGAGCGTGCCCATCTCGTCTGTGTGACAGAGGAGGATGTTGGAAGTGCCCGTGCCTGACGCGAGAGTATCCGTTCGTGAGAGCTCCTCGGGACCGACCCGTAAGTTGAGTTTTGTGCCAGTTCTTTCGGCGCGGCTGACGAGACGCACGGTTTTACCCTCGCGCGCCAGCGTTTGGATGCGCTCCAATGTATAGCCCGTGATGCCATCGCGTGCAACGTTCCTTGGGGTGACACGCGCGTCGAGGAGCACGTTCGCGAGCGCAGCCGTTTTCGCGGCGGAATCCCAGCCCTCGAGATCGTAGGACGCGTTCGCCTCCGCGACGCCCATTTCCCGCGCGTGTTGGACACCGTACTCAAAGGAGTATCCGGATTCCATGGCTTCAATTACTAGTTTCGAAGTCGAGTTCAGGACACCGGTGAATCCACGAACGCGAACGCCCGGCATGTTGTTTCGAAACTGATTGAAGACCGGGGCGCAATCCATGACGGTGGATTCAAACCGGAAAAGAAGACCGCGCTGGGCGGCCTCGGTTTGCAGTTCGTGATATGCGAATGCGATCGGGCCTTTGTTGGCCGTTACGACGTGCATGGCGCGGGCAAAGGCGGAACGTATGTGCGTGGTCGCGGGTTCTCCCGATTCCGGGTTGAGCGTGGTGAGTTCTATGAGAGTATCCGCACGCGCCGTTTCGAGAAACTCATCGTAATTGCGAGCTGCTGGACGTGACCGGGAATGGATACCGACGACCTCAAACCGCTGGTCGCGAGCGAGGAGCGGGAGCAGCGCCATCGTGACGTTGCCGTGACCGAGGATGGCAATTTTCAAAAAGCCATCTTCTCAATCCGTTCGTCGAGAAGCGCGGAAAGCTGCGCGCTCTTAGCCACCAGCGCACTCTCCTGATCGCGCAGCGCCGCCATTTGCTGTTCGAGCCCGGACAATTGCAGCGCGTATTTCTGCACCAGCTCCTGCTGGCCGCTCACCTGATTTAGGCTCATCAAGTTTTGACGGACGCGTTGCTCGTCTTGCGTGACATCGTTGATTTTTGCTTTCGTGTTTGTCGAGTTCTGGGCGTTGGCCGCGATTTGGCGTTTCACATCCAGCACTTGCTCGAGTTCGCGGCGTCCGGTTTCGCTTAGCTTCTTGTTACGGACCCAGGACACGAGCATGTCGATGTTCATGTTTGAAAGTGAAGTTGCTTGATCCTCGAGTTTCTCCTGGACAACGGGAAAGCTCTGATCGCCCGAAGCGGGGAGATCGATTTCGAAACGCCAGGCCTTCGAGGTTGTTTCCGACGGTTTTTGATTCAGGATCTTGGTTTCGTCCTCGAGAGGATGTTCGAGAACCAGCGTCTTTCGTTTCGCGTCGAGATTGCGAATGCTGTAAGTGGTCTTGCGAACGTTCGCGTTCCGCGTGGTCATCACTCCCCGCTGGACGTGAACCTCGCGCACCTCGTCGTTTTCCGAATCGAGCTTTGTCGTGATGCGGGTGCCCAGATCGACGCCATAGCTGATCAGCCGTTTGTCGTTGGCTTTCAATGTTTCCATGAGGGCTTCGCCGACGTAGCCACCACCGTCGTACACGGTGATGGGGCCGCCGTCGAGAGTCTTCGCGGTGCCGTTTGTGAATTCGGCAGCGTTGAGCGGGTGTGCGGCAGTGGAGTCGCTGTAGACGATTACTTTGCGGGCGCGGATCTTGTTTTGGAGAAACGGAATCATCGCTGATTCGTTTTTGCGGATTGTGACAGGTTGGGCGATGCGGTATTCGAAGAGGTCGGCGAGTTCGACTCCGGTTGCGCCTTCGATTACCGTGCTCGCCGCTTGAGCCGTGATGGATTGAACGCTTGTCGGTTCGGCTTCAACAGTGACGGACTGACTGGCGGAGCGCTTGTATTTCGCCGCTGGTGGCGGTGCTGCGACGGGAAGTCCTCCGATTGTTCCGCCTAAGATGCCGCCTGCTGAACCCCCGGCTACACCTCCGGCTACACCGCCCACCATGCCCGGGCCTATCCCATTCCCGCTGCCCACGCCCGCACTGCCTTCATACAACACCGGTTTCTGCGCTATCTCTTCCGGCAACTCCGCGCCTTCCCGATGGATATAGCGCGGCGCATACAGCTCGCTGATGAACGAGATGGGTTTGCCGGACACCAGCGCCATTTGCACGTTGGTCCAGTCCTCGCCTGTCGCGTTATCCACGATCGCCCAGCCTTCGAGCGTGGGCTCGCCCGTGTCCGCGAAGAGCAACCGGTAACTCGATTTCCAGATCGGTGTCGGAATGATGTATTGCGCCGTGATGTCGCGCCCGCCAGCGGTGTTCCCGTCGATGTAAACGGATCGTTTCTCTTGCGAACGGGCGTTGGCGAGCGCGCTCAGATAATCTTTGAACTGCTCCTGCAGCTTGGGGTCGGGAAAACGGATCGCCGACGCCGCATCCAAATCGAACGTGCGCATGTCGCCGTTCCCCAGCAGCAGGACCAGATTCTGTTTCTCCGGTTTATCGCGATCGCCCGGCACGGTGCGTGATGCAACAATCGCGCCCGACACCCTTTGACTCCCGATCTCCAGCTCGATCTGCGCGCCTTTCAATTGATCCAGCAAGCCACTGAGCGGCTGCGCCCGGTCGATGCGAAACGGAAATTCTGAGAGCTTCTGATCGAGCGGGATACTTGAGTCGTATCGCAGTCCCGCAACACGCTCGTTCCGGCCATTAATGATGAGAGACTTTAAGACATCGTTCATTTGGGAAGCCTTGAAATCGAGCCGGGCCGAATCGCCCGCGGGGATGGAACCCGACCGCTCAAAGAATCCAACACCGTGTTTGTAAAGAACAACCTCGCGCACCGGAAGCTCGGCTGCACCAGTGATGGACGCGCCGATAACGAGTACCGCCAGCGATCTCAGCATGGGTTAGTAGACGGCATCCGCCCTTCCAGAGTTCCGAAACGCATTCTGTCGCGCTTTGTTTGTTGCGTCGCATCGACTTTGTGCTTCACCTGTGCGCTGTCCGCTCAGGATGCGAGTCAGGGCACGGCGGCGCAACAGCTGCCCGCGCCACCGGCTCCCACAGGCTCCGCCGCGACACAGCCGCCGGGAACTCCGGAGGTGGAGGTCGTGCCCACTGAGAAACAATTTGTGCCGCCGGCAGAAAGTCCCGGCCCCGGAATTTTGACTCGCGGCTTCACGCTAACGCCGCTGGGCGATCAGCAGATTCGATTCCGGCCATTCTTCACCGTTGCCGGTGTCACCGACAGCGGGCTGATTGGCTTCTCCACCAGCAATGGGGAGTTCGTGAATCAGCAGGCTTATGGCGTGGAGGCAGGGTTTGGCATCACCGGCCGCCGGCTTTATAAGAAAGACACCCTCGAGCTCGAGTTTCGCGGCAATGTTTCGCATTACTCTCCGAACAGCTCGTACGACGGCGGTAACTATATTCTGAGCCTGACTTATCAGCATAAGTGGACGCGCCATCTGGCTTTCGCGTTGACTGAGTCCGCCGGATATTACTCCAGTAATTACTCGCTTCTGAACTCCACGTACGATCTAACAACCGCGAATACGAACCTGGTTGTCACGCCGAACACGCAGCTCTTCGATAACTCGACGCTTTACTTGAGTACCGGCGCGGATGTGGTTTGGCAAAAGTCAGCGCGCTGGTCGTTTGATTTCGGAGGCACGGGATTTCTGGTCCGCCGCCGTTCGAGCTCGCTGTATGGAACGACCGGTTCGCAGGCGCGCGTCGACACGAGCTACCGGCTGACGCGGCGGACCACGTTTGGCGCGTTCTACGAATACAGTCACTATGAATTCAATCGCGCGTTCGGCGGGTCCGACCTGCACAGCGTGGGGTTTATTTATTCGTATGCGCTGAGCCGAAATGCCGAGCTGCGCTTGCGCGCGGGCGGCTCTCAAGTGGAGACAACAGGACTCGAGCAGATTACGATTGACCCGGTGATTGCGCAGATCCTCGGCTATAACACTGGGCAGATCGCGATTCACCGTGTCAACTACGTCCCGGACTTCAGTGCGCAGCTTTCGCGCAATTTCCAGCGGGGAACGGCGACGGTTGAATACGTATCCAGCATCTCGCCTGGCAACGGCGTGTTTCTGACCAGCCGCCGGAACTCGGTTTCCGGCCACTACGACTACACGGGCGCGCGGCGCTGGACTTACTCCTTCGGGGCGGGGCGTGACACGCTGAGCACGCTTGGAGTTCTAATTGGCAAGTACACGAGCAACACCGTTCGCGGTGGGGTCAATCGCGTTCTGTCGCGAGGCTTTCAAGCCAACGCATACACCGAGTATCGCCACTACGACATTAGCGGAGCGCCGTTTCTGCGCAACGCGTACCGCATTAGTTTGGGCATTGCGTGGAGTCCGACGGAACGGCCTCTTAAGCTCTGGTAGCGCGTTTCGATCAATTTGGTGAGGCTGCAAACTGTCGAAAGCCTAGGACGAGCCAACCATGGCTAACGCCAATCCATCTAGTCGTCGAGCCCGCGATTAAGCGGGCTGGAGTCTCTTGAGCTTGATGCGATCGCGGTGAACATTGGCTAGATCGTACTGCGCCTGTTGCACAAGCCAGCCTTCCTCCGTGCCGCCGAAAACTTTGGCGAGGCGTACAGCCATTTCAGGAGAGATGCCGCGCTTGCCGTTTACAAGCTCGGAAAGCGTGTTACGGGTTACGCCGAGAGCTTCAGCTGCGTCCGTGATTGTCAAGTTTAAAGGCTCAATGCACTGGCGCAAAATTACGCCTCCCGGGTGCGGCGGGTTTTTCATGGTCATCGTTCGTTCTCCGTGCCTAGTGGTAATCGACATAATCAACAGCCTCTGCGTGGCCCTCGGCAAACCGAAAAATCACCCGCCAATTGGCCCGGACAGTTACAGCCCAGAAACCTTTCATGCTCCCTTTATAGGAGGTGCAAGCGAAAACCTGGGAGGTCCATATGGCTGACGCTCGGAGCGGCATGCAGTGTTGCCAGAATGTCCTGGAGCTTGCCGATGTGCTCCGGGATTACGCCGCTTGGGTCATCACGCTCAAAAAGGCGCTTCAATCCCTTGTGACGGAAGGTCCTTATCATCCAGAACCGTAATCCGCAACGTGTCGCATGTCAAGAACAATCTTATCGTCTCCGTTGAATGTCTCGAGATCGACTGCAGCTGGTGAATCATGCCTTGCAAACCGATCTTGTAAGCTCTCCAACTGTCGTAAGCTTATGAAGCGACAGCTATGGCCAACGCCAATCATCTGATCGTCGGGCTGGGCGGGACCGGCGGGAAGATTCTTCGTTCGTTCCGCAAAACCGTGTACCAGAACTTCCGCAGCGAGCAGCCGCGCGGCGCGAACATCCGTTATTTCTACATCGATTCCAGCGACGAATTGATGCGGCACGATGACCCGAGCTGGAAGATTCTTGGTCAAAGCGTGCATCTTCCACGCGCC
>JAVHMZ010537912.1:0-13768 GCA_034782995.1 Amazona versicolor
GTGACGCAGTACAACTACGGCGTGATCGGCCCGCAAGACATTCACCTGGTGCCGACGCGCGATTTCTACGGGGTGGTGCGGATTCCGATTTTCGACGGCGGGCGGCGGGATGCGCGCCGGGAGGAAACGGCGTCGCAATTCCGGCAGGAGCGGGTGCGTACGCGCGACTTACGGGACCAGATTGAGCTGGATGTGCGGAGCGCGATGGACAGCCTAACGTCGGCCGCCGACCAAGTAGCCGTGGCCCAAGACGGGTTGAAACTGGCGCAAACGGAATTGGCGCAGGCCCGGCGGCGTTATGACGCGGGAGTAGCGGGCAGTCTGGAGGTTACGGACTCTTCGGACCGGGTGGAGCGCGCGCGGTCCAACGAGATTTTGGCTATTTTCAATCACAACCTTGCCCGGATCGATCTCGGTAAGGCATTGGGCAAGACCATTTCGATGATCGACTAGACGGGTCGATTGCAACTACACATTTTATGAAGCGACTTCTATTTTTGCTATTGATGGGCGGGGTGGCGGCGGCAGGCTACGGGTTGTACCGCAAGTATCATGGTGCGCCTACGGACCGCATTCTGGTGTCGGGAAATATCGAGTTGGAGCAGGTCAACATCGCCTTCAAGACAGCCGGGCGCGTGGTGGAGCGAACGGTGGATGAGGGCGACAAAGTGACCAAGGGTCAGGTGATCGCGCGGCTGGACAAAGATCAGTTGATCCAGCAGCGGGCGCGCGAAGTGGCGGCCTTAAATTCCGCGGAAGCCGCTTACAGCGCGGCGAAGACCGGATTGGAGATGCAGACAGAGACTTCGGCGGCGGATCTGGAAGCACGGCAGGCGGATTTGACAACTTCGCAATCGCACTTGCGGGAACTGAAGAGCGGATCGCGACCGCAGGAAGTCGCGCAGGCTTCGGCGGCGGTGGCGTCGGCGCAATCGGAATTCGACCGTTCGAAAAAAGATTGGGAGCGGGCGCAGACGCTCCACAAGGATGACGACATTTCGACCTCGCAATACGACCAGTCGCGCTCGCGATTCGAAACGGCGGATGCGAATCTCCGGCAGGCGAAGGAGCGGGAAGGGCTGGTGAAGGAGGGCTCGCGGCAGGAAGATATCGAAATGGCGAGCGCCCAGGTTCAGAAAGCCACGGCGGGGGTGAAGGGTAGCCAAGCGGCGTCGCTCGACATTAAGAGGCGGCAGCAGGAGGTGGCGGCGAAAGAGGCGGATATCGAACGCGAAAGGGCGCAGATCGCTTTGATCGATTCGCAGTTGAACGACACCACGGCGATTTCGCCGATTTCCGGAGTGGTGCTGGTGAAGTCGGTGGATGCGGGCGAGGTGATCGCGCCGGGAACCACGGTGGTCACCGTGGGCGACATCGCGCATCCGTGGCTGCGCGCGTATGTGAAAGAAACGGATCTGGACCGCGTGAAGAACGGCACGCCCGTGCGCGTGAAAACCGATTCCGGCAAAGTCTACAACGGCAAGATTTCGTTTATCTCGTCGGAAGCAGAATTCACGCCCAAGCAGATTCAGACCACGGAGGAGCGCGTGAAGCTGGTTTACCGCGTGAAGATCGATGTGGACAATCCGGGCGGCGAGCTGAAGTCCAACATGCCCGCCGACGCTGAGATCCTCCTCAACAAGAACGCCGGACTCTAAGCCGCCGCCCTTCCGCCATTAACCCTTCTATGGAACCGATCATTCAAACGCAAGCGCTCACGCGCCGGTTCGATGAACTGGTCGCGGTGGACGGGCTGACGCTGGCCGTCAACCGCGGCGAGATCTTCGGTTTGGTCGGGCCCGACGGCGCGGGGAAAACGACCACGCTGCGCCTTCTGTGCGGACTCATGAATCCAACGGGCGGCAGCGCCACAGTGGCCGGGCATGACGTGGTCAAGGAAATGGAATCGGTGAAGGACCGCATCGGTTACATGGCCCAGCGGTTCGGACTGTATCAGGACCTGACGGTCGACGAGAACATGGCGTTCTATGCGGATCTGTTCGGCGTCGCGCAAAGCGTGCGCGATGAGCTCACGCCGGGCCTGCTGCAGATGACGCGTATGGATAAATTCCGCGGGCGGCAAGCGGGAAGGCTCTCCGGCGGCATGAAACAGAAGCTGGCCCTGATGTGTACTCTGCTGCACCGTCCGCAAATTCTGTTTCTGGACGAACCGACCAACGGCGTGGACCCGGTGTCGCGCCGCGAGTTTTGGGCCATCCTCTATCAACTGGTGGAAGAGGGCGTGACAGTGTTCGTGACCACGGCGTATCTGGACGAAGCCGAGCGCTGCAACCGCGTCGGCCTGATGCACCGCGGTCAGCTGATCCGCTGCGATGCGCCCGCTACGCTCCGCAACAACATGGAAGAAATCTGCTACGAGGTGAAAGCCGAAGACGTGCGCGGCTTCCGCGATTTTCTGCAAACCCGGCCCGGCATTCTCAGCGTGGAGCCGTTCGGCGTGACGCTGCATGTGTTTCTCGAAACCGGAGTGAGTCCGGAGATGCTGAACAACGTTCAATTCGGGAGCACCTTCGCGGCGATTGTTCCGTCTCTTGAAGATGTCTTCATCGCCATGGTGCGCAAAAGCGAGCGCGCGAAAGACCGGGTGCAGTGATGGCGCACAATGGAGCGGCGCGGCAAATCAATCCCGACTGGGCCGTGGAAGTCGAAGACCTGACTAAAACGTTCGGCACGTTCACGGCGGTGGATCATATTTCCTTCCACGTCAACAAGGGCGAGATTTTCGGTTTTCTCGGGCCGAACGGCGCGGGCAAGTCCACCGCGATCCGCATTCTTCTGGGCCTGCTCGACCCGACGTCGGGCAAGGCCGTCGTCGGCGGCATCGATGTGACTGCGGACCCGGAAGCCATCCGCAAGCACCTCGGCTATGTATCGCAGAAGTTCTCGCTGTACAACGATCTGACGGTCGCGGAAAACATCGACTTCTTCAGCGGCATTTACGGAGTGACGCCGGAGAAGCGTCCCGAGCGCAAAGCATATGCGCTGAAGATGGCGGGTTTGGAAGAGCGCGCGGATACGATGACCGGTCTGCTTCCCGGAGGATGGAAGCAGCGCTTGGCGCTCGGCTGCGCGATTCTTCATGAGCCGCCCATTCTGTTTCTGGACGAACCGACGTCCGGCGTGGACCCCATAGCCCGGCGCGATTTTTGGGATCTGATTTACCAGCTTTCCGCCGCGGGCCAGACCGTGTTCGTCACCACGCACTACATGGAGGAAGCCGAGTATTGCCACCGGCTCGCGCTCATGTATGCGGGTCGCATCATCGCGCTGGGCGTGCCCGCCGATCTGAAGCGCCGGATGTACACGCACGGCCTCCTGCAGCTTGAAACCTCTGACTTGGTTGCCACCATGAAGGCGCTGGGAGGCGCGCCCGGCATTCTCGAAGTGGCGGTGTTCGGCGCGGGATTGCATGTCACCGTCGCGGATACGGCGGAAGCGGTGCCGCGCATTCGGGAGACGCTCGAATCCAGAAACATCACGGTGGCGCGCTTGGAGCCGATTCCGCCGTCCATGGAAGACCTGTTTGTATCGCTGATCGAAAACGAGGAGCGGAAAAGCGCATGAACTTCCGGCGCGTGCGGGCAGTGATCCGCAAAGAGATTAAACACATTCTGCGCGACCCGCGCTCCCTGCTGATGGCGCTCGCCGAACCCATGCTCATGCTGATGCTGTTCGGCTACGCGCTCACGCTGGACGTGGACAAGATCCCCACGCTGATCTACGACCAGGACCACTCCGCGCGCAGCCGCGAGTTGATCGAAAAGTTCAAGGGATCGCGGTTCTTCGATATCCGCGGCTTCACTGACGGCTACGCGGACATCGAACGCAGCATTGACCGCAACCGCATCTTCATGGGCATTGTGATCCCGCGCGAGTACGGGTCCCGCATCGAAGGCGGCCAGAATGTGGACGTGCAGTTTCTGCTGGACGGGAGCGACGCCAATACCGCGTCCATTGCGCTGGGCTACTGCTCGGCCGTGGTGCGGAATTATTCGCTCCAGCTCCGCACGCAGTCGCAGAATCAGCACGCCGGTTTCAGTATGAAAGTTCCCGTGGATGCGCGCATGCGCGTCTGGTACAACAGCACCCTGGAATCGAAAAACTACGTGGTTCCGGGACTGATCGCGGTGATGCTGATGCTGATTTCCGCGCTGCTCACGTCGCTCACTATCGCGCGCGAATGGGAAATGGGCACCATGGAGCAGCTGATGTCCACGCCGCTACGGCCCGCCGAGATCGTGCTGGGCAAAATGGGGGCCTACTTTATTGTGGGCGCGCTGGACACGGTGATTGCGGTGGTAGTCGGCGTGTTTCTGTTTCAGGTTCCGTTCCGCGGAAGCTTGCTCTTGCTGGCCGTCACGGCCTGCGTGTTTCTGTTTGGAGCGCTGTGCTGGGGAATTCTGCTTTCGGCCGTGACCAAGCAGCAGCTGCTGGCTTATCAAATGGGCATCGTGACCTCGTTTCTTCCGTCGTTTCTCCTTTCCGGATTTCTGTATGCCATCGACAACATGCCGCCCGCTATTCAGTTCGTAACGCATTTCATTCCGGCGCGGTATTTCGTCACCATCCTGAAGGGCATTTTTCTCCGCGGAGTGGGCCTTCAAGTCTTGTGGGTCGACTTTACCTTTCTCATCGCCTTCAGCCTTCTGGTGTTCATCACCGCCACTCTGAAGCTGAGGCAGAAGCTGGCCTGACCCTATGTGGGAACGTATCGCTCAGATCATCCGCAAGGAATTTCTTCAGGTGCTGCGCCATCGGCGCATGCGCACGGCCCTGTTTGTGCCGCCCATGGTGCAGCTGATCGTGTTCGGGTACGCGGTGAATCTCGACGTGGATCATGTCACCACGGCATGGATGGATCAGGACCACACGCCCGCCAGCCGGGAACTGCTGGACGACTTCCGCGGCTCCGGCCGCTTCAATGTCACGAAGCTGGTGAACACCGACGCGGACATTCAAAAGCTGATGGACAGCGGTGAAGTGCTGTCCGTGATCCGCGTGCTGCCCGGATTCTCGCGCGATATCGAACGCGGCAACGCCGGAGAAGTCCAAGTGATCGTCGATGGAACCAACTCCAACACCGCGTCTCTGGTTTCCAGCTATGCCAACGAAATCGTGGCCGGTTACGACGCGCGCCTGATCCAAAAAGCCACTGCGCAGAAACTGATGACCGTCACTCCGGGGACGGTCAGTTTGAAAACCTCGCGAGTAGACGCTCGCTCGCGGGTCTGGTTCAATCCCGATCTCCGGAGCCGCAATTACTACGTTCCGGGAGTGATGGCGAATCTCATCATGGTGGTCACCGTGATGCTCACCGCCATGGCGATCGTCCGCGAAAAAGAGATCGGCACGCTGGAGCAATTGATGGTCACGCCGATCCGACCCATTGAACTGATGATCGGCAAAACAGTTCCGTTCGCCATCGTGGGGCTCATCGATATTTTCCTGGTCACTTCGCTGGCGCTGCTTTGGTTCGGCGTTCCGTTCCGCGGCAATTTCATTCTGCTGCTGCTCTGCGGACTCTTGTTTCTGATGACCAGCCTGGGCACGGGCTTGTTTATCTCCACCATCTCGCGCACGCAGCAGCAAGCCGTGATGTCGAGCTTTTTCTTCGCCACTCCGACATTTATGCTGAGCGGATTCTCATTTCCCATCCGCAACATGCCCATGCCGGTTCAGTACCTCACCTACATCAACCCGCTGCGCTACTTCGTCGAGATTGTGCGCGGGATTTTTCTGAAAGGCGTGGGGCTTGCGGTGTTATGGCCGCAGATGATCGTACTCGCGGTTTACGGCGTATTCGTGCTGTTGCTGAGCGCTTCGCGCTTCAAAAAGAAGCTGGACTAGAAAGTCCGAATGCTGCGCCGAGAGCTTCCCGGGCCTGCTCGAATCGACTTTGGCCGGCCTGATTAGCGATCGGCAAACTTTGAATCGTGGTGAAAAACTGAGTCACGTTGACGTCCTCATGATCGCCCGCCAGCCCCAACGCGGGGGCAATTGTTTCGAGCACGCCTGCGTAAGGCCTTCCCGGAACTACTCCATTTCCGTTGTGATCGATATGCGGATCGGAGGCGGCAATCGCATTCAACTGGCTATTCGAAATCGGGGGAATCGACAGGCCGTAGGCCTGGTTCATTGTGGCGATGAACAGGTTGGCCAGCACCGCATGCGCGGTTTCGGAAGGATGGACGCTGTCGAGCGTGAACAATCCTCCGTTGATGCGCGTGGTAAGCGCGACACCGTCCAGCACGGGAGGCTTGGCGGCGACGTCTTCAAACAGCTGGTAGGCGTCAGCCACGGGAATCGAATATTTCGTCGCTTCGAAGCGGATCACCGCGTTCAAGTTAAGCATGTGCTGACCGATCCGGGCGTATTCCGCGGGATCCAAAACCCAGTCCGGATTCTGTAAGAGTGTGCCGTCTGCCAGCCCCAGCCGCAAGAGCACGCCGGCGACTTCGGACGTGTAAGAGCCGTCAGGCAATCCAAAGTCACTGCCGGCGAAATCCCTGAGCTCGGTCCTGTTAAGAAGGAAAGGGATGCGGACGACGCTCGGGATGGTAGCCACCACGAGTTTCTTCCCAGAGGCGAGAAGGCGTCGCAAGCTCTCGTCGTAATCGGCCTGGAACTGCGCGATGGGAGTGACCTGCGACGCGTCGAGATGGTCATAAGCTAAGACAGCGCCGAGCACGTCATTGCTGCCTAGCCAATAAATGACGTATTCGGCACCGGAGCTTTCCGCGATTTCCACTTGGGAGCCCAAGTAAGGGGAGAGGACCAGATCGGTCTCCGTATCAGTCAGACCGTCGGGGCGCTCGCGCAGGGCAGATGCAGCAGTCGCGCCGGAGACCGCCAGATTCGCAGCGCGGATCATCGGGAAGAACCGGCTTCGGCCTTTCGTGTTCTCGATGAATCCCAGAGGATAGCTGTTGATCAGGGGCAGCGGGAAAGCCACGCCCATTTGCTTGGCCACCAGATTGAGGTAGCTGGTGCCTTGCGTGCGGAGGCTGGCGTCGGCCGAGGCGACGGCTTCTCCGATGCTGTCACCAAGGCCCAGCAGGCGGTAGCTGTTTGCAGACTGCGCGGAAAGCAGGCTCGCGCACGAGACAGCAAGCAAAACGAACTTACTGATACTCATGCTATTCACCCGCCCGAATCATACAAAACATGTTAGTGATGCGCGCGCTGAGCTTGGCTTCCTGAATCTTGTCGTCTTCAAACTTGGCTTCAATGCGGCTCTTCAGCGAGTTGATCTTCCACGCTTTAAGCCGGTCAGAACTGGCGACGGCATCCACCACTACGGTGTTGCCTTTGATGCGGATGTTTTCGATTTTGTTCAGCCGGAGATTGGCTTGGAAACGCTCCTGATGCCATTCGCGCAGCGCGTCGCGGCCTTGATACTCCACGTTCTGAAAATCAACGCTGGCGTCCTCGGCGAAAAAGCCGAGACACTTCTCCACGTCGCGCTCCTCGAACGCGGCCAGATACTCGCGCGTCAGGGACTCCAGATCATGCATTGACGGTGGCCTTGACGCCCTTCCACGTTGCAATCATGCTGGGACCTTCCTGGACTACAGGGTCGGCGGTCTTGCCGACGCTTTCCAGTTTGTCGGCAATCCAGCCCTCGAGCTCGCGCTCCATTTCTGCCGCAAGCTTCGGCTCGGTTTCAGCGATGTTGCGCTCTTCTTCGGGGTCGGCGGTCAGATCGTACAGCTCGCGCATGGGATTGCCCAGGAGGTCCGGCTCGCGCGACAGGATAAATTTGTTGCTGGGCGTGCGCAGCGCGTATTTCGCCTGCCAGGTGGATTCCAAAGTTACGAAGCGGTCATACCCGGATTGCTGCTCTTCCCCAGTCCACTCCCGGAAAAAACTCTTGCCGTCCATTTCCTCGGGGATGTCGATGCCGCACGCATCAAGAATGCTCGGTGCCACGTCGAAGGACTGGCGCACCGGTTGAAGCCGCAGTCCGGACTTAAGCTCGCCGGCGGGCCACTTGACGATAAATGGCACGCGGATGGTGCAGTCGTACAGACCGTAGTGATCGTAGAAGATGCGATGCTCGGTCATGCTTTCGCCGTGGTCGGCCATGAACACAATCATGGTGTTGTCAAGCTGGCCCATGGCTTCGAGCGACGACACCAAATGTCCGATGCCGTCATCCAGATATTTGATTTCGCCGTCGAACAAGCCGGTAACGTAGTTTGGATCGTTGATCACGCCCTTGTTGGTGCGGAGCCACGTATCTCGCGCCATGGTGCCGATGGGGTGCGACCACCATTCATCCAGCGCGTGATTTTGCGGATCAATCGGCACTCCGCCGGGATAAAACTTTTCGCGGTACTTCTTCGGCGGAACGTACGGGTAGTGCGCATCCCAGTAGTGAATGAACACGAAAAACGGATCGGACTGAGCGAAGCCTTTGATCCAGCGGATAGCGCGGTCGTTCAGTTCTTCCTGCGTGACGTTGGCGTAGAACACGTGATGGATGCTGGGATCGATGATGTATTCGTATCCGCGCGCAAACCACATGCGTTCGCGAAACAGCGTATCCACGGCGCAAGTCAGGTAACCTTCATCGCGTAGCAGTTCGGGCAAGAATGGGGCGTTGCGGGGCAGCTTCGCTTTCCCGCCGTGCGCCACCACGCCGCTGCGAAGCGGGCTCTGTCCCGTGAACATGACGGTGTGGGACGGCTGCGTCGGAATCACGGGGCAGAACATTTGTTCGGCAAGCACTCCCTCGCCGGCGAGCTTGTCGATCTCCGGGCTGGTGGCGAGCGGGTAGCCGTAGCACCCCAAATGGTTGGCGCGCAGAGAATCGGCGCTGATCAGGATGATATTGGGCCTGGTTTTCATTCCGGTGTCGGTGTGAAAGGGTGGATGCCGGGCGTGCCAGCGTAAAACGGTTGAGTTGTGAGTTTAGCATTTACCGCGTTGTTTTGACAACCGCGAGCGTGTGGTCAAGGTGGGTCGGGTCGCCCCACGATGCATCCTGAAGATAGAAACGCATGCCGGGCACGACCCACCGCTCCGTGGCGGGCCAGAACCCAGTAAGGTCCAAGCTTCCGCAAAGGTCAACCAGGAAATGGGCGACCGGACTGGGGTATGTCCGGAAGTAAAGCAACAACCCGAAACCCCGCGCGGGCATGCCGGCATGAACGAACGGTCCGCGTGGTAAATCGCAAACGGGCGGAGATAGCCGCGGAAGAAGAATCGAGAGCAGGTAAAGGCTGCTAACGCGGCCAAACTTGTCCAGAGTAAGACTCGTCGTGCCAGTTCGGCAAGATTCGCGGTGGCGCGGACCGAGCCGAAGCTTGATCCCACGGGGCGGGCGTTTGCATGGTTTCACGCAAGCGCTCGTTCGGTGCCGGCGGAACATCTAGGAGCGCCACAAAATTCGCGTACGCTTCCTCGCTGACCGAAATGAAGGCACCATCCAGAAGGGCCCTGTGCTCGTCTGCTACTTCTTGCGGCCTGTTAACCAGTTCGCGCGACTCCTTCACCTGTTTAGAAGAACGCCGCCGTGCCTATGCCGCGTCAATCGCCTGCGCCACACGATGGCCGGAGCGGGTCGCCGCTTCCTGTCCCCAGTTGAGGTTGTCGCAATATGCTCCGGCGAAATGGATGCGGCCTTCAGGCTCCATCACAGCAGGCCAGAAGCGGCTGAACTGTCCCGGACGGTAGGTGGTGGTCTCGCAGGCGGTGGACCAGGGATCGTGCGACCAGTCGATGATCATGGCCTGCTCAATGTTGTCGCCCTTGCCGGGATAGCGCGCGCGGAAGGAGGCGAGCGCATTCTCCGCGGACACGCCCGGGTCGGCGGTTCCCACGATCAGCCCTTGCGATGTCTCGACCTCGTCCGCCATCGACCAAACATGCTGGAGATTGGGCTGATTGAACTCGACATTGATGCTCGAGCCCGCCTCGCGCCAGAACTTAGTCCGCGAGCGGAACACCGGACGGGTGGCCGAGTAATAGGGCACGTTGTCCACTGCCCAGCGCTTCCGCTCGCTCCACGCGGGGGTGACGGGAATGCGGCGCAGCATCACCGCGGACATGCAGCACACCAGGTAATCGGCCGATAGTTCTCGGTCCTGTCCCCATTGCCGGTAGGTCACGGTGACTCCCGAAGGGCCGTGCTTGATCGCGGAGACCGGACAGCCCAGCTTCACGCGATCGCCCAGCTTTTGAGCAAACGTTTCCGGCAGCCGGCTGTTGCCTCCCACCAGGCGGAACACTTGCGTGGGCCACAGCGGAACGTTCCTCTGCTGGAGGATGGCCATGTGAAACACGGAATGAAAGGCCGATCCGCCGCCGCCCGCGAAACGGATACACGCTTCGGAAGCGCCTTCGCGTTGGAGCAGCTTCGACAGGGTGATGGTGTCCAGCTCTTCGAGACCGGCGCCGAACGGCTGGTATTCATTCTTGAAGCGGCTGACGTACTTCTCCATGTAATCCGAGCCCAGCTCCCACCAAGGGTGCCGCCGGAGAAAATCAATTTCGCGCTGATTCAAACCGAGCGGGGCGAGAATGCGCGGATCGGCCAGTTGCTCCTCGGTGTACATGCGGTCGCCGATGTACCGGACCATGCGGTCGCGGCGGTGGTCCTGGAGATAAGGGAGCTGAAACTCGTCCACATAGGAGCGGTACCGATCGTAGCCGGGCTTGGTGAACTGCTCGGCGCCCGCGTCCACATAGAGACCGTCGGGCAGCTCATCGCGAACGGTGCGGACGTGGCCGCCGACGCGACCCGCAGCTTCAAGCACGGTGACCTGGTGGCCGGACCGCATGAGCTCGTAGGCGCAGCAGAGTCCTCCGATGCCGCCGCCAGCGACGATTACGGATTTCTTTGCGGCGGCGGAAGCCTCGGAGCGGAGCGCGAGCGGGGCGGCGGCAGCGGTCACACCTTTGAGCAGGTCACGGCGGGAGAGCATAGTGATGTTTCGGGATTGTATCAGCGGGGATAAAGTCAATGCAAAGCTCGGATAGAACCGCCTTCCTGTAAGCGAGGGGGAGAGGTGCTATACTCGTTATGCAATTTATGCGATAATCTATATCGCAGGAGCAGATTATGATTACCTCTGAGGTTCCGATGCGGATTGAGGAAGGCGTTGCCAAGCAGATTCTGCCCTCCTTGCTGTCCGAAGAGGCAAAGGTGCTCGTTTTTATTTCGCAAGAGACCGGGACGGACATCAGCCGTCGCAAATTTTCCGCTCTCCGGCGGCTCGCGGCACGCATTGACACGCTCGAACGAGAACGTGATGAGAAGAAGTGGAATGCGCTGGTCGAAGCATTAACGCCCGATGTAGATCTCTCGCAGAATCGGGTGATTGAAGCGGAAATGCTTGCGGAAGCTCGGCGAGTCATTCTGGAAACCGGAGATTTTGTAAAGGCATCCGGCATCATGAAGGCCGCCGACTACAGTTCAAAGAATCCCAGCTCACAGCCAAACCGTTGGAAACGGAGTGGACAAATCTTCGCCATTAGCTACAAAGGCGTCGACCTCTACCCGTCTTATGCGCTCGACCACTCCGATGGAGTCCGTCCTATGCCGGCCATGGCGGCTATCCTGAAGCACCTCGCTGACAAGGACGATTGGCAGAAGGCTTTCTGGTTTGAAAGCCCAAATAGCTATCTTCAGAATCGAAAGCCTAAGTCTCTGTTGCGCTCTCAACCCGACGAAGTGTTGCGTGCGGCCGAGATTGAGGCTGCCGGCGTGCAGCACGGTTAACTGCCACGAATGGCAGCGCGTGCGGACAAGCTGAATCTCACTGTCCGCCTTTGGGGCCGCGAACAACAATTGTTCCGTGTTCATCCCGGCAGTTGCGGAGCCACGGAGTTCAACCCGACTCTCAAGGGCGATGCGCGCTTCAGCCTGCTCCTTGATTCGAGTGGGAATGTGATTCCAGCTCTGTACACGGGGTCGACTCTCGAGTGCGCTCTGATGGAAACCGTGTTCCACGACGTTGCTTATGTGAGCGGGCCGAAGCTCCTCTCTAAGGCAAAGCATGTCACGGGCAAAGTTGCTTCAATACTGAAGCCTACTTGTGACCTCAAGCTGGTTGACTTAGGCGCTATTGCGCTCCGCAAGCTTGGAGTCGCTCCTGAGGAGCTGACGAGAACCCCGGCGTCGCAGTACGCTTCCACAAGAACCTGGGCGTCAAGGATTCGCGAACGGGCGCGGGATGCGCACGGCTTGCTATGGACATCTCGGCAGGATGACACGGCGTTTGCGATGGTTCTGTTCGGCGATCGCGTTGAATCGGGAACATTGCGGTCGCTCGGCGACACCTTTTCGCTGGTTCTGCCGGACGGTTCGCCGCGATGCGAAGTTCAGGCGTTGGCGGCTCGATTAGATGTTCTTTTGATCTGAATCCAGTTAAGCTCGCGGCGGACTAATCCGCGCGCAAGGATTGCATCGGATCGGCGTTCACAGCGCGTCGTGCGGGCACATAGCAGGCCAGCATGGCCGTGACCACACCGAGCGTTCCGACCACGCCGAACGTCACCGGATCGGCGGTTCCGATTCCATATAAAAGGCTGGCCATCAGCCTTCCCAAAGCCAGGCTGACAACCAAGCCAATTGCGATCCCGGCCAGGGAAATTTTCAGACCTTGTCCCACTATCATTCGAACCAGATCGGAAGAGCTGGCACCTAGCGCGATGCGCATGCCGAACTTCGGGATGCGCTGACTGACGGAATACGAAAGCACTCCATAATTCCCGATAGCAGCCAGGATCAGAGCGAGGGTCGTGTTGAGAATCAGCAGATCGAGTGTTCCGTGAATCAGGTCGGAAGGTTTGCTCAGAACGGAGATTTCGGGATAGTGTAAGCAGTTTACACATCCCTAAACAATCTACAAGACGGTTAGCCAGAGAATGGGTAACCAATTTTAGCGCAATAGATTCAGCTTGATTCCGAAGCACCGCCACCCGGTGCGGTGTAATCCAAATTAAGCCGCTAGCCTTAGAGGAGAAAAGCCGCTGAAATCTTTTTGACATCTTCCAAGCCGGGGTGATAGTATCCATGGCTTCACGTAGCGGTTTCGTATTAGGCTCGACAAGCGGGCCCAACCAGGAGGCGTTTATGTTCCGCAGCCGTTGCTTAGCAGTTTGCGGTGTATTGCTTGTGTGTGCGGCGACGTCGTTCGCGCAAAGCCAGAATGCGAGCATCACGGGCCAGATCACCGATAAATCGAGCGCGAGCATCCCTAACGCGGAAGTCACGGTGGCATCCGTGGAGCAGCAGATCAACCTGACATCCAAAACGGACAACGAAGGTCGTTTCGCGTTTCCCAGCCTGGTGCCAGGCACCTATCAAATCAGCGTCACGGCCCAGGGTTTCCGGACTTATGTTCAGCGCGATGTGCAGCTGCTCGCTAACCAATCGTTCCGCCTGGATGCCGGCTTGGAAGTAGGCGACGCCGCTACCCGAGTGGAAGTCACCGCCGATGCGGCGCAGCTCAACTACGACAACGGCGCAAAGCAGGAAGGCGTGCCTCCGACGGTAATCAATCAGCTGCCGCTTCTGGTGGCGGCGGGAACGCCCCGGAACGCGGTGCAGTTCATTTCGTTTCTTCCCGGCGTGAACACGGGCACCAGTCCGCAGGCGTTCAACGCTCGTATCAATGGCGGCTTGAAGATGGGTGATGAAGCCGTGATGGACGGCGTCAGCATGCAGGAAGGCACGATGTCGCAGAGCGGGATGGTGGCTTTTTTCGATTTCCCGACGACGCCCGACATGGTCAGCAAA
>JAVHMZ010538018.1:0-13754 GCA_034782995.1 Amazona versicolor
CCCGGAATCAATCCAAATTCCTCGGCCGCGACCATCACCCGCGCGCCTTCACCATGTGGGTTGCGGGAGGAGGCTTCAAGCCCGGCCTGACTTTCGGCAAAACCGACGACCTCGGCTACAACATCGCCGAAGATCCCGTCGAGGTACACGATCTGCACGCCACGATTCTTCATCAGATGGGCATCGATCACACGAAACTCACTTACCGGTTTCAGGGCCGGGATTTTCGTCTGACCGATGTAGCGGGGAATGTGATTGAGAGGTTGGTGGGGTAGCTGCTCCGGTCGCTTCGCGCTCCCGGCGGCATGGATTCCAGCATTATCGTAAAAGAGTTCAAGTCCCGCTTCGGCGCGATTATCGCTAATGGACAAGGCTCCATGAAGGGACAGACTTTTCGCATCGCTCACCTGGGCTACTTTGACTTTGCCGACCTTTTTGCCGTAGTTGCGGCGCTCGAGTTGATTCTTCACGCGAATGGATATCCGCTCAAGTTCGGAACCGGCGTTGCCGCGGTACAGGAAGTCTACGCTCAGGCTGCGTTGCCCGGGGTCACGCAAAAATCCGCTGCCGAGTTGGATATCGATCTCGCAGCCGTCGCCCGGTGAATCACTCGGTGAATGTTCTCATAGCCGAGCCCATGTCCCCGGCGGGCCTGGACCTGCTGAAATCGCAACAAGGCTGGAACATCATTGTTTCCAGTCCAAAGGAATACGCCCAGCACTTGCCGGAAGCCGACGCGCTTGTGGTCCGCAGCGCCGTGCAGGTCACACCGGAGGTCCTCGCCAAAGCCGGCCAGCTTCGTGTCATTGGCCGCGCCGGCGTCGGCGTGGATAACGTTGACCTTGAAGCTGCTACTTCCGCGGGAGTGCTCGTGATGAACACGCCGGGCGGCAATGCCGTTTCGGTTGCGGAGCATACCTTGGCGCTGATGCTCTCCATGGCGCGCGCAATACCCGAAGCTTCGGCTTCTACCAAATCGGGTAAATGGGAAAAGAAGCGCTTTCTCGGCAGCGAATTGCGCGGCAAGACGCTCGGCATCATCGGGCTGGGAAGCGTGGGCCGCGAGGTTGTTTCGCGCGCGCGTGCTTTCGGTATGACGATCGTCGCTTATGACCCGTTCGTCACATCGCTCATCGCGTCTGACCTGAATGTCGCGCTTGTCCCGCTCGATGAGCTGTTCTCGTCCAGCGACTACATCACGCTCCACGTTTCTCTTACGCCGGATACGGAAAACCTTTTGAACGAGTCCGCATTCGCAAAGATGAAGCAAGGAGTTCGTATCGTAAATTGCGCCCGCGGCGAGTTGATTAACGATGGTGCCCTACAGCAAGCAATTGAAAGCGGCAAGGTGGCCGGCGCCTCGCTCGATGTATTTACGGTGGAGCCTACCAATGCCGAGTATCCCCTTTTCCGCTTGCCGCAAATCACCGCAACACCTCACATTGGGGGTTCCACCGAAGAAGCTCAAGAGATCGTGGGGGTCCGAATCGCGGAACAGTTAGTGGAATATCTTCGGCACGGCATTGCAATTAACGCCGTGAACATGCCTGCGCTTTCCCCGGAGCAATACCGTACTTTGGGTCCGTTTATTGAGGTGGCGGAAAAACTGGGAAGCTTTGCGGCCCAGCTCGGTCTTGGCAACCCGCGCGGGGTCAAGCTGACCTACTTTGGAAGAATTGCGGCACTCAACACCAGCTTGCTGAGAAACGCCGGACTGGCAGGGTTGGTGAGCCGTTCCGCTGGAGTGCGCCCCTCGCAACGCGCGAACGTGGTGAACGCCATGCAGATTGCTTCAGAGAGAGGCTGGTCCGTTACCGAAACTCATGACAAGCGCACCGGAAGACAAGACTCCATTCGCATTGAGCTTGAAACTGACTGTGGCCGGACCGTAGTAGAAGGCGCTTGGCTGGGAGAACGCGCTCGTTTACTGCATCTGGACGGCATTTACTGCGAGGCCCCGCTTTCCGGTCATTTGATTTGCATGAAGAATCAGGACGTGCCAGGGGTGATCGGGTACGTCGGCAACATACTCGGCCAGAACGCGATCAACATAGCCAATTTCTCGCTTGGCCGGCGGGAAGACCAAATTGATCTCAATGAGCCTCGCGAAGCCATCGCCGTCGTGTCGACCGATGCTCAGGTGTCCGAGCAGGTCTTGGCGCAACTAATGGAAAATCCAGCAATCAAATAGGCGCGCTCCGTCGAATTCACGTCCGCTGTATAGCCTTAGTTCTCTGATTCGCGAGAGATAATTGTGGCTCTGCCACTAACAAATTAGAGTGAGCAGAGAAATGCCGCTGGAACGGCGCCGGAAGCAGAACGCGCTAAACGTCTATATCAATCCACACCCGGGCTGGGATAGGAGCATGCTGCTGGAGGGCAGCAGGCGCAAGAGAAGTAAAAAGCCTTGTCCTCGCTGCGGGTCGGAGGATACCCGAAAATCGCAGTCGCGCGGGCTCGCCGACTTCCTCTTGTTCTGGCGGAACTTCACCATCTCCCGTTGCCGCGCCTGCAATTACCGCTTTCGCGTCTGGCAGGCAGAATAGCTGAGGACCTTTGTTGACCCGATTCGTTTCGTTCGTTTTCCTTCCCCTCGTAGCGTTTGCGCAAACGGCAAACCTATGGGACAGCTATCTATCCGCTAGCGTCCGGGCTGCGCAGCAAGGCAAGTTCGCGGAAGCGGAGCAGGGCTTAGGGCTTGCTATGCGGGAAGCGGAAAAGGGCGGCGGATCCGAGCCGCGTTTGGCTGCAACGCTCAACACTCAGGGCTTGGTATTTATGGCGGCTGGAAAACCGTTGGAAGCTGCCGCGGCGTATCGCCGCGCTTTCGTGATTTATGAAAAACTCTACGGGCCCAATAGCCTGGACGTAGCCAACATTGGGCTAAACCTGGCGCGAGCGGCGAATGGCGCCGGAAAGAGCGAGACAGTTTTGTCGGCCACCGCGCGCTCGAAAGAAATCTTCGCGAGCATTCTTGGAAAGCAAAGTACGAAAGTGACGGAGACTCTCTTTGAACAAGGCGAAGCCTACCGTCATCTCCACCGTTATCAGGAAGCCGAGTCGGTTTTGAAGGACGCTGCCGGTATTCAAGAGTCGAAAGGCGGTATTGACAATCCTGCGCTCGCAGCGACTTTGAACAGCTTGGCTCTCACTTACGCCGCCCAGTCGAAATATGGGGAAGCGGAACCGATGTTCAAGCTTTCGCTTAACATTCGCGAAGCGAAGTTTGGATTGAACAACAAGGAAACGGTGACGAGTCTGGACAACTATGCGTCCATGCTGCGGGACGTGGGACGGTTCAAAGATAGCCAGACTTTAGTGTCCCTTGCGGACGCGGCACGAAAGACAATCCAAAATGGGAAGTAAATGCCTGTCCCTCTCACTCCGCTCCGCTGTCTGGAGCGGGCGCGGGATTTGTTCGGAAAATACGAAGGGGTTATTGACGGCGCCCAGCGGTTCTCTTACGAAGAATTTGCGGAACGCACACAACGATTAGCGGGTGCACTGCTGGCGGCGGGGCTCAAGCGTGGTGAACCTGCAGCCTTCCTGAGCCGCAACGGGCACGTGCTCCTGGAAGGGTATTTCGGCGTGCCGCTGGCGGGCGGGTTGATTACGCCGTTAAACATCCGGTTGGCGGAGCCGGAGCTTGCTGCAATCATCAGCGATTCCGGAGCGCGCTTTCTGATTTATGAGAAGGAGTTTTCCACGTTGGCGCGGCGTCTCGCCGTGCCGCTGAGCTTTGAGATTGGGCCCGAGTATGAAGCGTGGCTGGCCCAAGCGGAGCCCGAACCCATCAGCATCCAAAACATCGATGAGAATGGACCGGCAAGCCTCTTCTACACAAGCGGCACAACGGGAACACCGAAAGGAGTCATTCACAGCCACCGTGCCCTGTATCTGCATGCGCTTTCGGTAGCGCTGACCTTTCACCTGGATGACACAACGGTCGAACTGTACACCGTTCCGTTATTTCACGCCAACGGCTGGGGTCGCCCGCATGCGGGAGTGCTGATGGGAGCAAAACACGTCCTGCTTCCTCGCTTCGATCCGGCCGAAATTTACCGCCTGATCGAAGCCGAGCGCGTTACCTCCATGGGTCTGGTGCCCACCATGGCGGAGAAGTTACTGCAGTATACATCTCGCCATGTTTCCTCTATGCGTGAAATTCACCTTGGAGGCTCACCCGTATCAAAGGATCTGATTGAACGCCTCCAGGAGCGGTTCCATTGTCTATGCACCGCTGGATATGGAATGACGGAGACAGGTCCAGTGGCAACGACTGGCCGCCCCAAGCGCGAAACATCCGCAAAGCTCCACGACGCTGGATGGCCCGTCGTAGGCGCGTACGCGAGAGTTGATGAAGCAGGGGAAGTCCTCTTAGGCGGCGACCACCTGATGACCGGTTATTGGGGTGACGCTCCGGCCGGCGGCACCATCCCGACCGGCGATTTGGCATCGACCGATGAAAACGGTTTTCTTGTCATCACTGGGCGCAAGAAGGACATCATCATCAGCGGTGGCGAAAACGTATTGGCTTCGGAAATAGAACACGCCATTGAAGCGCACCCAGCAGTGAGGGAGTGCGCTGTAGTGCCTTTCCCGGATGAACAATGGGGAGAAGTTGCTCTTGCTTACGTCGTTCGCAACTCTGACCTGAGCGAACAAGAACTTCGAACGTGGCTGGAAGCGCGGATTGCCAGATTCAAAATCCCGAAGCATTGGCGTTTCATGCCGGGTCCTCTACCGCGGACAGCAACAGGTAAGCTGGCGAAGTTCGCTTTACAGGTCGACCCAAGCGCGGGCCTTTGAGCTTTCAAGCACCTTATCCAGAATTCGCAATTGCCGCAGCCCGTCTACAAACTGCGGATATTCAACAGGGGCGCTCCGGTCTGCAACGGTCCGGTAGAAACGCCGGAAGACTTGCTTGAACGTGTCGTCATAGCCTTCGCTATGGCCGCCCGGCAGGTCCGCGTAGCTTCGCGCTGCATCCAGCAGGAGCGACGGGTCTTTCACCACTACGCGGTTGGGTTTGTTGCGGTCCCCCATCCACAGTTCATCCGGCTGCTCTTGATTCCATGCGACGGAGCCCTTTGACCCATAAACCTCCATGAACAATCGGTTCTTGCGGCCGGCCGATATTTGGCTTACGGTGAAGGCACCGCGGGTTTGCCTGCCCAACCGAAGTAGCACGGCAGCGAAGTCCTCGGTGTCTATTGAAATTTCCTCATATTCCGAGGGCTGCAGCGTCTTTCCGGAGAACGTCTCGACAGAACCCTTGGGACGCTTGCGAGTTTTATGGAAAGTTTGCAAATCGGCGCAGAGGGACGTAATGCGCTCGCCGGAGATATGCTCCACCATGTCGCACCAGTGCGTGCCGATATCCGCGAAGGCGCGCGAACGTCCGTTTGCGCTGGTATCGATGCGCCAGTTCCAATCCGTGTCATACAGCAGCCAATCTTGCGAGTAAGTGCCTTGAACCGCATAGATTTCCCCCAACTCGCCTGATTCGCGAAGCCGCCGCATCTGCTGAACCATGGGGTAGTAGCGAAGATTGTGAAATGTGCAGTTTGCCAGATTACGGTTTTTCGCTTCCGCAACTAACTGCTCAGCTTCAGCCACCGTGGTGGCAAGAGGCTTTTCGCAGAGCACGTTCTTACCTGCCTTGAGCGAATCCATTGCCATGGGAAAGTGCAGCGCATTCGGAGTGCAGACGTGTACCGCGTCAAGCGAAGCATCGCTCAGCAGACTCCGGTAGTCTCCAGTTGCTCCGTCTACACCCACTTCATCGGCAAACTTGCGCGCCTTCTCAGCCGTGGACGCGGCAATCGCAACAACATCGACGTTTCCCAACCGTCGAATGCCTTCCGTATGAACGCGGCCCATAAATCCGGTGCCAAACACGGCCGTTCTCAGCTTCTTCATCGCCCTTCAATGTATCGCAAGCGCGTATCGCCGCCCAATTCCCGGTTCACGTTGGCTGTCTTTAACTCGAGACTCGCGTTTTGCAGCGGCATATCGCCGGGCCGCGTGTTATAGTTCTCCGGCGGCTCCAAACACAGGTTGATGTACTTTCGACTCCAAGAATTCTGGTTACTTAATCTTTGCCGTTGTCCCGGTATCGCTGTCATGCTCACACTTGGTCTAACGACCCAAGTCACCGCACAGCAGCAAGCAGAATCCGGGACGTTCGTGCTGCACAAGTTTGCCAAAGCGATCGGTAGCGAAAACTACTCGATCCAGGCAAAGGGTGACACCTATGTCCTGAACTCGCATTTTCTTTTTACAGATCGAGGTAACAAGGTTCCGCTGGAGACGACTTTCATTGCGGACCTCAAGAACATGGCGCCCCGTTCGTATTCCGCAAAAGGAAAAGCATCGCGCTTCTCCGAAATGGATGACACAGTGACGGTGGAAGGAACCAACGTTCTTATATCCAGGACTGGAGAGAAGCAGAGGGAGACCGCAGTTGAACCCTGGTTCATTGCCGATGGTTATTCCCCGGTGGCGATGCAAGAGCAGATGATGCGCTGGTGGCTTGCTCATGGTCAACCGGCAGTGTTCCACGCATATCCGTCAAAAGCAGAAGTTCGCATTGAACCAGCCGAAACGTTACAGGTCGGCGGCTTAGCGGCTCACGGCTATACGGTGGGAGGGCTTATCTGGGGACAGGAATCGCTGTGGCTTGATGATTCGCGGAATCTGATTGCCCTTGTGAGCATTGATGCGGAGTTTGACCATTTTGAAGCTGTACGCCAGCCGCATGAGGGAAATCTGGGTTTGTTCATTACCGCTGCCGTCAAGATGAATCTAGCGGCATTAACAAAGCTGACCGCCTCAGCACGCATCTCTTCCGCGAGGAGACTAGCTATCACGGGCGCGACGATTGAGGATTCCACGGGTGCGGCCCCCATAAGGGATAGCGTGGTTCTAATCGAAGATGGGCTGATAACAGCAGTAGGTCCGCGCGATCAGGTCTCCTTACCGAACGACGCGACTGTTCTCAACGCTTCAGGCAAATACGCCATTCCGGGTCTTTGGGACATGCACGCTCATTACGAGCAGGTGGAATGGGGACCTATCTATTTGGCGGCAGGCGTAACCAGTGTTCGCGACGTCGGGAATGAGTTTGAATTCATCCGGGCGATACGCGACGAATTAAATCAGAAAGAGAATCCGGCCGTTGGGCCGCACTTGGAGTTTGCTGGACTCATCGACGGCACCGGACCTGATTCCCTTGGTGCGGTGATTGCAGATACGCCTGAGCAGGCACTCTCTTGGGTCGAACGATACAAGACCGCGGGCGCCCGGCAAATCAAAGTCTACAGTTCGGTCAAGCCGAACATTCTTGCGGCAATCGCCGAAGCTGCACACACAAGAGGTTTGAGTGTAACTGGTCATGTTCCTCAAGGCATGACCGCAATCGAAGCCGTCCACTTCGGAATGGACCAGATCAATCACCTTCAATATCTATTGCCATATTTCACGCGGTCAGTTCTGGGAGCAAATGGCAAACCGGATCTCAGCAAGCCTGCGATCGTGGAGATGGATGGGCCCCGTTCGAAAGATCTAATTTCGACGCTGAAGGTACACCGGACCGTCCTCGATCCCACCGTTGTTTTCTATGAGATGTTTATGCACACAAAGCCATTGAATCAACTGGAGCCGGGACTGGATCACGTGGTTCCACAACTGAAGGAAGCGCTTAACATCCCGCCTGCAAAGGGCGACAAAGCCGCACAGGTGGACGCACAATGGCAGGCGGCAAGGGCGACACTCCACGCGCTGCATTCTGCAGGAATTGTTGTCGTGGCAGGAACCGATCAGACGATTCCCGGCTACTCGCTCCATCGCGAGCTAGAGCTATACGTCGAGTCAGGGTTTACACCACTTGAAGCACTCCAGGCAGCGACGATTATTGCTGCCCGCGCGATTGGTGCGGAAAAGGAAACAGGCTCAATTGCGGTGGGCAAGCGGGCTGACATATTGCTGCTCGATGCGGATCCGCTCGCCGACATTCACAATACCCGGGCGGTGTGGCGAACGATCTCAGCGGGAAGGGTCTATGATCCGTCGCCACTTTGGCGAAGCGTTGGATTTTCTCCCTAGAGGCGTGCGCGTGTAATTTTGTTTTACTTCTACAGCTTTCGGAATGGGAAGATTTTCATCTACTGTGCTGCTGTTACGCTGGTGAGCGGATGGGAGTGCGTGTCCGGCCCGTTTCGCGCGAACGAACCGGCCCTCTAAGAACCGCCTTAGCTAAGGCGTTTCGCATCGCCTCTTCGGGATGCTTGTCAGTCGGTTTGTGGATCATCGCCGCAGGTTTGCGTTGGGCGGAACGGTTCGTGATTCAACAGGGGCCTCTTTCGCACTGGCAGGTGTGGATTGCCCTCGGCATTCTGCTGCAGCTTTGCGCCTTCCGGCTCAACCGGCCGAACCGGCAATTGCTATCCTGAAGGCTGCACGTTCCAATGCGTTACGACACGCGCTCCCGCTATCCCGGTTCCAGCTATGCCAATTCGCTGCCCACGGGAGTGAAGTGGCTGCTGGTTTCCAATGTTGCGCTTTTCGTGTTGTACTTCTTTGCCAATCGAACGGAGGCCGGCCAACTTTTCAACTTATTTGCGCTGGTTCCGCGTGCTGTGCTGCAGCATTTTGCGTTTTGGCAATTGTTCACTTACATGTTTTTGCATGATCCGAACGGCTTCTCGCACATTCTGTTCAACATGCTTACACTCTGGATGTTCGGGGCCGACTTGGAGCGCCAGTGGGGAACCAAGCGCTTCCTAACCTACTATTTCGTTTGTGGCGTCGGGGCGGGCATCTGTGTCGTTGTCATCAATCTTTTGTTTGGCGAAATGGGGACTCGTGTGATCGGCGCCTCAGGGGCGATTTACGGATTGCTCATGGCTTTCGGGCTGCTATATCCCGACCGAACTCTGCTGTTCAGCTTCCTGTTTCCGATTCAGGCAAAGTACTTTGTCATGATTTTGGGAGCAATTGCCTTTTTAAGCTCCTTCAGCGTTAACAATGGGCTCAGCAGCGTAGCGCACTTGGGCGGCATGCTGTTCGGCTACGCCTATTTGAAGATGCAGTTTCGAACGGTCAATCTTGACTATTTGGGTGAAAGTTACCGCGAATGGAAATTGCAGCGCGCAAAGAAAAAATTCCAGGTATACATGCGGAAGCATGATCGCGGCGGCCGCTCGCACTAAGCCTGCCGCAGTAACCTCCCCGCTGGGGCACCCGTCCAGATAACATAGTTGCCGAGGGCTTATCTCATGAGATTGTTTGTCCTGCCAGTCATCGCTGGTCTTTTTCTTTCCGCCCAGGAAGGTCCGATTCAACCTGGTTCCAACACGGTGTCGCGGCCACGAAAGAAGGATGTTCCCGCGAATGAGCCGGAAACAGAACTGCCGAAAATTCCCTCTAAGCTCACCAACAAGAATAAAGAAGGCGTGATGGACGGCCCAAGCTTCAAGGTCGACACGCAAATCGTCAATGTAGATGTGGCGGTTCTGGATGACAAAGGCCACTTCATTCCCGGAATTCCCCGCGGAAACTTTCGCGTACTGGAAGACAACGTTCCGCAGCAAATTACCAACTTCGCGCTGGGTGAAGCGCCGGAAACGGTTTGCCTGGTTGTAGAATTCAGCAACCGTTTTCAAAGCTACTACGGAGCAGGCTGGTTCCAAACACTGGAAGCCGTCTACGGGTTCGTGGAAACCTTGAAAAAGGACGATTACGTAGCAGTGATGGCTTACGATTTGCGTCCTGAAATCTTGTCCGATTTTTCGACGGACCGCCGCAAGACTTATGAAGCCCTGCAGCGGCTCCGCATTGCGGCGTTCTCTGAAGCAAATCTTTACGATGCTTTGGTGGAGGCCGAAACGCGCATGAAGGACATTGAAGGAAGGAAGGCAATCGTGCTGGTCTCCTCCGGAATCGACACTTTTAGCAAACTGACGTTCGATAAGACGCGCAAGGCCCTGCAAGATGCCGCAGTTCCCATCTATGCCATCGGGCTTTTGCAAACCGCGCGGGAGCTTGCGGATGCCCGCGGCGGCATGGGACCCATTCAACGTCTTGACTTTCTTCAGGCGGATAACCAGATGAAGACCTTTGCGAAGGAGACCGGCGGCATGGCTTTTTTCCCGCGGTTTTATGGCGAGTTTCCTTCCATCTACCAAAACATCTCGCAATCCTTACGCAATCAATACTCTCTCGCTTACAATCCCTCCAATCAAACTCGAGATGGTAAGTTCCGGAAAATCAAAGTGGAATTGATTAATCCCGCGACTAATGAGCCTCTTCGGGTAAGCGATCAAAAGGGCAAGCCCATCAAGTATCAGATCATCGCGAAGAGCGGATACAGCGCGCCGCGAACAGTAGAATAGAGCAGGAAGTCAAGAACGCGATTTGCTTGTGATTGAGCAGCTTACGCAAACGGCAAAAGTCCGTTGACACTTTTGTGACTGCTTTGTTACGCTGCCTTTCGTCCTATGAATGCACCGCAAGCAATCCTCCTGGTTGATGACAACGTACACGGGATGGTGGCTCGGCGGCGAGTATTAAAGAACGAAGGTTTTGAGGTGCAGACTGCGCGCAGCGCGGAAGAAGCCTTGCAGCTAATCGACGGTGGTCAGAGCTTCGCTGTAATTGTGACGGACTACCGTATGGGTGGCATGGACGGCATCCAGCTCATCTCTCATTTGCGGGGCGTGGCGCCGAATACTCGAACCATTCTGCTCTCTGCCTTTGTCGATTCGTGGGGTCTGACGGCTGAAAATACGGGTGCGGATGCGGTAATTATGAAGAGCGCGAATGAGATTGCGCAACTAACGCGCACCGTGCAAAACCTCCTGACAAAACGCAAGCCCGTCAGTTCATTGAAGAAGACGCTGAAAACAAACGTGGTAAAAAACGGGTAAGTGAATTTTCAGCTCTTGGCCGCATGCGCGCTCGCTTGCGGCATGATTGCGGCGGCTCCCGCAAAACATCCAGCCCCGAAGAGCCGCTCACCAAAACCAAAAACCGATTTGGTGGCGCGCTGGATGCGCCCTATGACCACGCATGAGCGCGTGGCACAGCTGGTTGTTATCCCCTTCAGTGGACGTCCTCTGAACACGCGTTCCAGAGCATATCGCGATTTCGTCAAGCTGGTGGAGCACGATCATGTAGGCGGCATGATCCTGGTCAATGTCACGCAAGGAAAACTGGTGCAGAAAGCAGAACCACTGGACGTTGCAGCCTTTCTGAATAAGATGCAGCGGTTGGCAAAAGTTCCTCTGCTGATCTCGGCCGATCTCGAGCGCGGCGCTTCTATGCGCCTGAATGCCACCACGGTGTTTCCCCACGCGATGGCCTTCGCCGGAGCGCAAGACTTGGCCGCTGTAAAAACGGAAGGTGAAATTACGGCGCGCGAAGCGCGAGCGGTTGGTATTCATTGGGTGTTCTATCCCGTGGCGGATGTGAACAACAATGCCGACAACCCCATTATCAACATCCGGTCTTTCGGCGAGAATCCCCTGGAAGTGGCGAAGTATGCGGACGCGTTTATCGAGGGAGCCCACTCCGACAAACGTAATCTGGTCTTAACCACGGCAAAGCACTTTCCGGGACACGGGGATACATCAACCGACTCGCACATGAATTTGGCGACCATTACCGCCGACCGCGAGCGGCTGAATAACCTGGAGTTTGTTCCGTTCCGCTCCGCTATTGAGCACGGCGTGGATGCTGTAATGACCGCGCACATTGCCGTTCCGGCTCTCGATGATTCCGGAGTACCTGCGACCCTCAGCCCGAAAATCCTGACTGGCGTTCTGCGCGAGCAGATGGGCTTCAAGGGCATCATCGTGACGGACGCGCTTGAGATGGGCGGCATCGCTAAGGGATACAAGTCGGGTGAAGCAGCGGTTCGCGCGCTTGAGGCTGGCGCGGATGTGCTGCTGATGCCAAATGATCCCCACGCGGCAATTGAAGCAGTTGTTGCGGCGGTGCATAGCGGGCGAATCTCGCGCAAGCGGCTGGACGAAAGCGTGGCACGTGTCCTCGCCGCCAAAGTGCGGCTGGGCTTGGCCAGCGAGAGCGCTGTCGATCTGGATAAAGTAAACGAAATTCTGAATTCACCGGAATCGAACGCGCAGGCTCAGGCGTTGGCGGATCACTCGGTAACCGTGGTGAAGGGAGAAATGTTCCCGTTGCGTGATCCCGCAAAAGCCTGTTACATCGCTTTGGCGGAAGCTCGAAATTCTACGGAGGGACAGGTGTTCGCGGCGGAAGTGAAGAAGCGCGCGCCCGCTGCGTCGGTGACGATCTTCGATGTCACTACTCCCCCGGAGCAGATGCAGAGCGCCGGGTGTGACGTTACCGTGGTGGCGGCATTTGTTTCCGTTTCCGCCTACAAGGGCAACGTTTCACTGGGAGGAAGCTTCCCGTCGCTGTTGGAAAGATTGATTTCTTCCGGTAAACCGGTCGCGCTGATCGCGTTGGGCAATCCTTATCTGCTTCGAAACTTCAGCGCAGTGGCGGGGTATATGACCACGTACAGCACGGTTCCGCCTTCCGAGATTGCAGCGGTAAAAGTCTTGTTCGGCGAGATACCGGCTCAAGGCAAACTGCCGGTGACGATTCCGGGCGTAACGAAATAGTTGCGTTTCCGCCGCTGAGATATGATCTCTTTTCATGACTCGCAGAGGACTACTTGCAGGAGCATCCGCGGCGGCTTTGCTCGGCGCCGAAAATAGCGGACGGCTGAAACAATCAGTTTCCCGTTGGACCTATGCAAAGTTCAGCCTGGACGACCTTTGCAAAGAAGCAGTACGAATCGGCCTGAAAGGAATCGATTTAGTCGATTCGAAAGATTGGCCCACCATACAGAAATACGGGTTGGTGCCCTCTATGACTCCGGGCGCAGGCACGATTCCGGATGGGTATAACCGGCTGGATAGCCACCCAAAGCTGGAAGCCGAGATGCGCGAGCATATCACTCTGGCAGCGGAAGCTCACGTTCCCAACGTGATAACGTTCTCGGGAAATCGAAAGGGGATGCCGGACGGAGAGGGGCTCGCCAACTGCGTCACCGGGTTGAACCGTATCAAGAAGTTCGCCGAAGAGAAGGGTGTCACGGTCAACATGGAGCTCTTGAACAGCAAGGTAAATCATAAGGACTACATGTGCGATCACGCCGCGTGGGGTGTGGAGGTTTGCAAACGCGTTGCATCGCCGCGCGTGAAGCTGCTGTATGACATCTATCACATGCAGATTATGGAAGGCGATATTATCCGGACCATTCGCGAGAATTTCGCCTATATCGGTCATTTCCATACCGGAGGCGTGCCAGGCCGGCATGAGATTGACGGAACGCAGGAACTTGATTATCGGGCTGTTGCGCGCGCCATCGCAGACCTGGGCTATCAAGGATTTCTTGCCCACGAGTTTGTTCCGGCCAATGATCCGATCAAATCACTCGAACAGGCGTTCGCGATTTGTTCGGTGTAAAGTTCCGCAGAGTTAGCTGTTATTGTTTCGCAAGCGCCTGGTCAATTGCTTTCTGTGCAAGCGGGCCCATGAGGGCGTAGCCCTCGTCATTTGGGTGCAACCCGTCGCCGGTAATCTCTTTCTTCAGCATGTTCTTGTCGTCCAGCATCGGCGTGTAGTAGTCAAGATAGACAAAGCCATTCTTCTCGGCATAACTCTTCATCCACTTGTTAATCGCGAGGATCTTCTCCGGCTGGCGGCGCTCGGTTTGCGGC